>SNQJ01S0022650.1:50632-66991 GCA_010110895.2 Picea sitchensis | reverse complement strand
CTAAACCAAAATTTAAAAACATAAAAATGAAATTTAAAAAATAAAACAATTTAAAAAATAAAAATAAATAAAAAATGTCTTGAATAAAATATTAAAAAAAATTAAACATGCTTTGAAAAAACAAATTAAAAAAACGTTAAAAGGATGAGAGGCTATTCCCAAAATGCCCCACGTTAAAACGACGGCGAGGTGATTCTTGGAATGCCCGAACATTCCCTTGACCCCTTTCACTTCTTCCTTTTTCACATGTTTTTTTTTATTTGTTTTAAAATGTTTTTTTTAAGTTTTTTTTTTGGTTAATGTTTGTTTATTTGTTTTTAATTCAGTTTAGGCTTCTTTTTCTAGTAATTATGTTTTAAAAGAAGGCGAGGTATTTTTTTCTCACTTTTTCTTAACTTATGTTTTAAATTTTTTAAAATGTGTGCTTTCTTTATGTTTTAAAATTTTTAAAATGTGTGCTTTCTTTTAATTTAAAAAGTAACGTTTTTTTTATTCTTTTTAGTGTTTTTTGTTTTCTTTTTTTTTATGATCTTTTTAGTAGTGGTTTTTTAGGGAATTGTTTAAAAAATGTTGTAATTTTAAGTATGAAAAAAGAAATAGGTTTCTATTGGGGGAGATTTCTTTTCGATTCGGGAGTTGATTTTAGGATTTTTGCTGCAATGGTGTCAATTGTCAAGGCCATGGTCTCAAAAACGTTGTAATTTTATCCTAAAAAGGAGGAGTGGGTGTTACTAATAGTACCAATTTTTTATTCAAGATTTTATTTTAATATTTTGGTTGTAATGACACKAGTTTTTAATTTCATGGTTTTAAACAAGCCGTAATTTTAACACCGAAAAAAAACATGCACTCCTAGTAGTGTCACTTTTCAATTTAGGGGTTGATTTTAAGGTTTTGATTTTCCAGCAACCAATTGTACAAGTGGGGTTCAGAAATTCCTCTTCGGCATCAAAGAGTTAGTCGATAATCCCCCTAAGGCGAAGAACAAGAGATCTAGGTATGATATTTACAAGCAAATTGGTGCTAGTTATTATGGCTAGAGGGATTACAAGGACGGTATCTTGGAGAGATTTGAGTGGTCTACAGAGAAGGAGATGTGAGCCAAAGCGTTGAGGGAGTGGAAGAGTTTTGAGTGTGTCAAGGGAGTCTAAGTTGATGATTAAGAGTAGAGAGGCCATCGTCGTTACATCGGTCATGTTAAAGGAAGAGGAAGATGTGGCGGAATAAATGGGAGAGTAGGACAAGGGAAACTATCAGCAGAGAGAGCGGGAATTTGTTGTCCATGTTCCATTTCTGGATGGAAAGAGATCAAGGGCATGGTTGTGAAGAACAAGAAATATGAGATTATTAGTAAATACACGAGTGAGGATCTCATGGAGGAGCAGGCGGGGGGCAAGGATATACTTAATATTTAGCGATATGGCATGCTCATGAAGCTTATTGATCATTGTTTTTTCTTCAAATGTGTTTCTTAATTTGTATTAAATATACAATATGGGCCTTAGGTCATTCTTGAGGTTAATAGAGTATTATAATTAAGACATGCAACAGGGTTCCTTTCTTATTGATCAGACAAAATTCCCCTTCTGAGGCTACATTAGAGAAATTTTATGCCTAGGATCCATCCCCTCTATCAATTTTCCATATTGATTTTGTGTTTTTTCGATAGTTTGCAAAAAGTTGGAAAATTTTCATGTTGTCATCCCTTTCCTCCAGCCAAATCAACCTACTTTTTAAACACCACTCCTTTTCTTTTTCCAAAAGAAATTCCCTTCTCTTGTTTTCCAATTTGCAGAGCTTCTCCTTATGTGCAATTGTTACATACATAAAATCCTTTGAAGAGAATATGTTGTTTAAGGATTCTTAGACCTCCCAAAGGATCCTTCCATCCTTGTCTCACCTTTCCTTTGACCATTGGATCACCAAGGACTCAACCTTTCTCATGTTTAAAATAAATTACATAGCTACAAATTTGCTTAAAGAGTTATTGCAAGGGACCCAGGCATTTTTCAACAATTGAATGAATCCTTCCTTCTTGAGCCATTCGGGGCTTATTTTAAAAGGGTTGGGAGGATTTTCCTATGTAGGGAAAAATACCTACAAAACTAGATAATGATCGAAATATCCTCCAACTAAAACCCATTGATGAAATCTAAGGGTTTCTTCCAAGAAATCTACTATTACTAAAAAAAATTAAGAAATTTTTCAATTCATCTCTCTTGAGTTATTTTATTTTTCCAAGTGGGGGTGACTTTGGTTAGCTTTATTTCCAAAAATCCAACTTTCTCCAGACTCCTAATGAGAGAATTATATAGATATTCCACTTACGCCACTGGCCTAAAAACCTTAAAAAGAAAAGACTGAAATTTAAATCATCGCTTAGAATGACCTACCCTTTCTTGATCCATGACCTGGAGAAGAGGCAGTCCCAATATTCCAAGTGGCTTAAGTATGGGCCATATATATTTATGTAGTTAAAATCTTTTCCCAAATCAAGAGAGTAAAGGTAGACCCCTATCCCTGAATCAAAAGTCCAAGAATTAACAAGAGAAAAAATTATGGTCTTCCAGCTAGTGACTAACCCTCCTAAGTGGCCTAAAGCATCCATGAAACTAAAGTCCCATCATTTTAAGGATTTTGAGAGGTCTTTGACAATTTTTTCCCCTTCTATCATAAGCTCTTGCAAAAGAAATATTCAAGGGTTATGAGTGTCATCTAAATAGTCAATGATTTCCTCTTCCATGTGAATTGAAAAGAGGAAAAAATGGTGTATGTGTCCCCCAGGAGCATATGGGATGAAAACATTAAGTTCTGAGGAAAACCTAGGTGCATTGGATCCTCATCATGTGACTGTAGAGCCTCTCTTAACCTTCTATCCTATGTAACACCATTCCTTGTGAAGTTAGTTGATCTCTATTCTTAGGTACACTTTATATTTCTATAAACATTTCACTCTTAACAAAAGATAAGTCAAAATACCTCAGGAACACTCTCTAAGGTTCTACATCAACTACATGAAGACTCTCAAAATGCATACCTATTCTCCATATTTTTTTTTTCAGTAGCCCTCCAATAGTAAGCAAGTTTGTGCAATTGTCACTTAACTTCTCATCATTCTCAGCTTTAGATATATGGATGCATTTTTTCATATACTAACCACCATCCATCCTACACATGATTGACCCAACTATTCTTTGTCCCATAGTAGCATCAATATTTTGAAAGCACCAATGATCTTCGATCTCTACATCAAATCCTAAGGCATCCATCTAGGGCTTTTTATCCAAGCCTAAATCTACCTCATATTCATCTCCCATAATCTAGAAAAGGAAAAAATAATGGAAATCTATGGCTCCCATCATCTATCAAAGGAAAAAATGATGGATGTGTCCCCCAGGAGCCTACGGGTTGGAAATCCTACGTTCTGAGGAAACCCTAGGTGGATTGTATCCTAATCATACCGCATGTATCTACATCATTTGTGGTCTCATGTTGAACACATTATTGATTGAATGGTCACCACTATAATTTCTTACTCTTTCTATATGTTAGCACTGAAAGACACCCTCAGATTGTGGGAGGATAAGCCCAGTACCCATCAGAGGTTTTGGTGGATGTTGGTTTTATATGAGTGGAGGTCAATGGACAAAACTCAATAGATGAATGATGTTCAACATAGAAATGCACAATAAAGTGAGGGCCACAACTAACTTCAGTCAGTGAATTGAGTTTAAGTGTGAGCAGAGGGAAGACTTAGTAAGAAAGGTGGACAAGAATGCTATGGGCATCAGACCTTCAAGCATCTTGGAGAAGAAAAAATCAGACTCAAGATCACTCTTAATCTCAAGCTTCAGACACTGAAATATGTCCAAACAACACAGTCACAACAGCACAATGATCAAACCTACATCACCATGAAGCTACAACAACTCGATTGGATCCTCCATGCCCGAGCCATTCAATGGAAAAGGGGAAAAGATCACAAGGAACCTGACTAAAACTGGTCACGATACTGCTACAATCAAACCTACATTACAACAACATAACAACCCTCGATTGGATCCTCCATGCCCAAGTGTTTTAGCACAGTTTTTACAAAGAGATGAAAAGAGGATGACTTCTATTAATATGAAAGTCTCAAACCCATAACATAACCAGATAACAGCTCTGGTATTACAAGCATTAAAAAATTGGGAGCTCTTCTCAACCAAAGACGACCTTAACAAAATATCAAAACTACTTATTTATACTCAGAACAGTCCTCGACTATCAGGAGAGTGATCTAATCACTACATTCAAAACTTTACATCTGATCAATCTTTTGTCAAACTATGCATGTATCCCTCTATTAGACACGAGCTCAGATTGGCATGGGTCTACAGGATAATCCATCCACGAGGGTACCTCGGGTTGACAACTCTATTTTCCATGACTTGCTCCTCCATACTTTCTAATTATTGAGTGAGTCGAGGTTTCAAACACCAGCTCCATTTTCATTAACTTCCTTTTCTCAGGATTGAAACACTGCTTAATACCTAGGGGCTGGCCACACGCTACTCTCGAATAGGATGCTATATAAACACATGATTGTGGGGCCGCTAAAAGGTGTTTTGGGTTCACACCGCTTTTGAGCCCGCAATCCACCACCTTTTTCCATGTAGTACTTTTGTCAAACCACGGTTTCAATTGTGGGACTACTCAAGAAAATTATCGCCCAAGCACGTCGCGTCCCCGTAATGGAATGCGGTCGTCGATATTTTGATCTTGGGCAAGGATTTACAATCAGTGGCTCAAATATACCCTCTTCATATCAATGGATCAGATCTTCCCTTTTCGAATTGACGGTCGAGATCTGCTTCATGATTCGGGCTTTAGACTTTTCAAACCTCAAACCTCCTTTGTCTTTTGCTGCTTTTACCTAGAGCAAAGGATATGGTGATGCATGGCTCCTACTGATCGATGACTGAGATTCTTTTCAGGTCTCCGGGCTCTGGGAAAATCAAATATTAAATCGCGCTTACCTTCTTTGTTTTTTACCTGGAGTTGTCAATCTATTGACGTGCGTCTACTTCAATCAATGACTTTGCTCATGCTTCGGGACTTTGACCGCTTCAACCAAATCGACGACCCTTATTCTCCCTTCTAGATCAACGATCGAGATCTACTTCGAGTCTTCAGGATTTTCCCCCCTTCTCTTTCCTCCAGAGCTCTATATATGGTGTCGCATATCCATTTGAATTAGACGACTGAGACTTACTCCAGGAATTCGAGCTTTGGGTTGTTTTTTATGGTGTTATACTTCATGCAATTCTGAAACTCCGAATACCCAGGGGTCGCTAATCTTATCCTCACAGGGGATCTCCACCATCGCAAAACTGAGCCCACTAGTTTGTATTTTAAGACTGAAATGAGCTGCTCTGCATGTTGCGCTCGAACGCTTCCTGTGCAGACCACGAACTTGGATGACCTACTGCCCTTGAAAACTATATGTGATAACATTTGGATCCACAGGGGATGGCATGCTCCCTGCGAGCTGCCAAGAACAATTAGTTCCAGTCACCTTCTGCATTGGGCTATGGAGTCATGCTCAAAAAACATCCCGCTAAGGATTAAAGGCCGACAAGCACACTATCCTAAAAATGAAAGAAAAATACATGGGCTCTATGAGGAGCTTATTTATGTACATTCCTAGACTAATTGATTTTTACAAAGCACTAGGTGAAAGAAAACTTCCACCATATCCATTCAAGTAACTCTCAAGCTACAAACTTGTTTACTCTGTCACTAATCAAATAAAAACAATGCAACTGTGACAACAAAATGATTATGCTTTTCAGCTCTCCTCCCAGTGCTGAAGTTAGGATAAAGTTGAGTGGCTCCAAGACATGAAGGAAATGCAACTCCATGTACTCCCTTACAGTTTCATAGAGAAAATGAAAAAATCCACTAGGATGGTGACAGAAAACATGCTCTATCTTATAGCTTCCCACACATGGTTGAATGTCTCTGGCAAGCATGGGTGAGCGAACAGCTGATGCAGGCTAACTGATCCCAGATGATGGTTTCTCATTTGCAGGCTTTGGTTAGGATATGAACTGCACATTTGGCTCTCCATGTTCTTCTTCATGACTCTCCCAAGGATCATTATCATAATCATCATAAACAGGAACCGTGGGAAATCTCTGCTCTTTATCATTCTCTTGAATGTCTTCTGAAGGCCCCAGATGGATGATTTCCACATGATGTTTTTCCTCAATGAATAAAGGAAAAGTCTCTATATTGAGGTCTTGGAAATTTTTAAAATCTGAAACATATGACTCCATGTATATAGCCATAGGATCATGAATCATGTGATAGAATCTTAGTTGATTTAGAAGACCGGGCTACTCCTCTGTAAATGCCTCTCTGCTTGTAAATAAAATACGTCCCTGTTCTTTTGAAAACAACTCTTGATCATCAACAGTTGCAGTCTCTTCTTCATAAGAATGATCATAAGATATTGGTGCAACAGGATTTAAAACGTCATAACTATGATCAGCCAATAACGTATAGTTATCTATGCTATCAGTCACTGCTACATGCTCAAAATGTTCTAGAAACTAATCATAAGATGGATATGCATTCCTTCCCATAGAATCTGCAAATATGAAAGGATATGTTTCCAAATGTGAGTCACACCCACCTCCTTGTTGTTGTTCTATCTCTGATTCATACTCACTATCTTCTTTCTCAGAATCTGAAGCATATTGATAGTCTTCCTCCTTAGGTACATGCAAATTTTCAAGATATGCTTGCATATGAACCCCCTTGCTAGCCCTGATGTTCTCTTCAACTTCTTCAGCATCTTCAAATAGGTGTCTTAACGATGAATATTTCCTCTCTCTCAGGAGAAGTACCAACTCTGGATGTTGAGCCATGATATAGTACACCATGGCAGTAGTCTCTATGGGTCTAATCTCCATAGGCATACTATGATAAACACTGCAAAACCTCCTTTTGAAGACAGCCAAGGCTTCCTCTCCCCCTCTCCTCAAGGCATTAAAATCAAACTAGTATTGATCAAGGGACGTGTTCTCACCCAACACTTTAAAAATGCATGGCATAGCTCAGTTCAGGAGCCAATAGAACTAGCTTCCAGACATATAAACCACACAACAACATCTCTAGACAAAGAGTGTGAGAACAACCTCATGAACAATCTAGAACTGGTCAACAAATTTCTCAAAGGCCCCCAAGTGCCTCTCGGTTGTAATATGATCCTCCCTAGAAAACCAAAGAAGATACTCAAAGGAATAAAGAGGATAAGGATGAAGGTCAAGTGACAGCCTTAAAGGTTTAAACAACTTATTTCTTATTTTAATTTGAAAAGCAGTGGGTTGATCATGAGGATTAACGAGTTGATGGCAAGGCTCAACAGGAACAACGGAGGGTAACGAGATTTGAGAAGACTGTGAATTATTTTCAACCTCCTCGGGGCTACAAGGGTGATCAATTTCAAGAGGATATGCAATACAGATCTCACTTTTATGAATAGGCAGAGGTGAAGACACGAGATCGGTATCTACAACACAAGAAAAGGGCATGTTTTCTTCTTCCAAGGATGGATAAATAAAGGAAGGCCTATTATCATCTGAATAGACAAAGTAGAGAATAATCCTCTTTATATGTCAAGGTAAAGAGAGAAATGAGTTGATAAACAAGAACAATATTTCATGAATAAAGCTCATAAATTGATACCTAGACTTCCCCTTCAGTATGTTCATCTTTCTGTCAACAGGATCCTTCCTAGTGGAGTCTTCAATTGTGGAGTCACCAGGTGCAAGTTGAAATATTCAAGGGTTTTGATGTTTGATGCACTGTCAGAATCAGAAGCTCTTTGTCATTCTATCCCAAGGAAAAGTCTTCAATCTGTTCCCTCGCAGCGGTGCCATGAATGTTAGCATTGAAAGTCACCCTCTGATTGCGGGAGAGTAAGCCTAGTACCCATCAAAGTTTTTGGTGGATGTTGGTTTTATATGAGTGGATTTCAATGGACAAAACTCAATATATGAATGATGTTCAACACAGAACTGGACAAGAAATGAACAGGGAAGTGAGGGCCACAACTAACTTCAGCCAGTGAATTGAGTTTAAGTGTGAGCAGAGGGAAGACTTAGTAAGAAAGGTGGACAAGACTTCTATGGGCATCAGGCCTTCAAGAAGATTGGAGAAGAAAAACTTAGACTCAAGATCACTCTTAAGCTCAAGCTTCAGAAACTGAAATATGTCCAAACAACACAGTCACAACAACACAATGATCAAACCTACATCTCCATGAAGCTACAACAACTTGACTGGACCCTCCATGCCCGATCCATTCAGTGGAAGAGGGGAAAATATCACAAGGAAGATGACTAAAACTGGTCACGATATCGCTGCAATCAAACCTACATTACAACAACATAACAACCCTTGACTGGATCCTCCATGCCCGAGTGTTTTAGCACATTTTTTACAAAGATATGAAAAGAGGTTGACTTCTAATAATCTGAAAGTCTCAAACCCATAACATAAATAGAGAACAACTATGGTATTACAAGCATTACAAAATTGGGAGCTCTGCTCAACCAAAGACGACCCTAACAAAATATCAAAACTACTTATTTATACTTAGTACAGTCCTCGACTATCAAAAGAGTGATATGATCACTATATTCAAAACTTTGCGTCTCAGCAGTCTTCTGTCAGACTATGCATGTATCCTTCTGTCACACGCGAGCTCAGATCGTCATGGGTCTGTAGGAGAATCCTTCCATGGGGTTACCTCGGGTTGACAGTTCTCTTTTCCATAGACGGCTCCTCCATACTTTCTAATTATTGAGTGAGTCGAGGTTTCAACCACCAACTCCATTTTCATTAACTGCCTTTTCTCAGTATTGAAACGCGACTTAATGCCCAGGGGTCGGCCACATGCTGCTCTTGGATAGGACATTATATAAACACATGATTGCGGGGCCACACAAAGGTGGTTTGGTTTCACACCACTTTTGAGCCCGCAATCCACCACCTTTTGCCACGTATTACTTTTTCCAAACCACAGTTTCAATTGTGGGAATGCTCAAGAAAATTATCGCTCCAGCACGTCGCATCCCCGCAATGGAATGTGGTCGTCGATCTTGTGATATTAAGCAAGAATTTACGATCAGCGGTTCAAATCTTTCCTCTTCAGATCAATGGATCAGATCTTCCCTTTTTGAATCGACAACCGAGATCTACTTCGCAATTCGGGTTTCGGACTTTTCAAACCTCAAACCTCCTTTGTCTTCTACTGATTTTACCCAGAGCGAAGGATCTGGCGACGCGTGGCTCCTATTGATCGACGACTAAGACGCTTTTCAGGTCTTCAGGCTCTGGGAAAATCAAATATCAAATATCAGTTACCTTCTGTGTTTTTTACTCAGAGTTGTCAATCTATTGACGGGCATCCGCTTCAATCAACAACTCTGCTCCTGCTTCGGGACTTTGACCCCTTCAACCAGATCGATGACCCTTCTGCTCCCTTCTCGATCAATGATCGAGAGCTACTTCGGGTCTTCGGGCTTTTCCTCCCTTCGTTTTCCTCCGAAGCTCTAGATCTAGCGCCACGTGTCCATTTGAATCAAACGGATAAGACTTACTCTAGGCCTTCGGACTTCAGGTTGTTTTTCATGGCACTTTACTTCATGCAATTCTGAAATTTTGAATACCCGGGGGCTGCTAATTTGATCCTCACAGGGGATCTCCACTGTCATAAAATTGAGCCCGCCATTTTGTATTTTAAGCCCAAAATGAGTTGCTCTGCATGTTGCGCTCGGACACTTCCTATGTTGACCACAAACTTGGATGACCTGCTGCCCTTGACAACTATATGTGATAACACTATCCACTAATAATTTCTTACCTAGAGTTTCACAATTAATATTCATTACCCAGTGAAAGAGAAGCATGCATTTCTAAGACATATTTTTACGACATTTTCACATGATCTTCAAAAGGTTGGAAACATGGTTACATAGGCCCATGTTGTTGGATGGAAGTTGTATATAGATTAATATTGGAAAACCAAATAGTTATAAATCCTCTCGTTTCTATTATACCTTTTCTACTATTCCACCATCAATTCAAATTATAAAAAAATCCCCATCTCCAGTAGGTAGAATGCCCCAGAGAAGTGGTATAGTACCTATCAACATTAATATCTCATGAAATAGAACCTATCATCATTAATCTCTCATGTAAATATATTTTTCATGATTTTTATTTTCAAAAGTTGCAACCCCATGTCCCAATTCATATAGTACTTACAATGAACATATTGATGCAAATTGACAACATAAATGTCACCTCTAAGAGCATCAAAAAGTTACTATGCACAAACAAGGATGTGTTCCCTCATTCAAAAATAAAATTCCCAAAGGATTTGATTCTAGAATGGGAGCTAAAATGATATAGGTAGGACAACCTTTTAAATGAATCCAAATATTTCCCATAAAAAATGTGTCCCTTCCCTTTGGGTTAGAACTAATACATAATACATGAAAACCATTTCCACTATCATTAATATCCATTTAAAAAAACATGATTTTTATGAATTCACTTAATTTTGCTTCATGTATATACTCACTCACTCTCTCACACACATTGTTTGAGCTTTTCTTCCTTTACCAATAACTTATTTGAAACACAGCCAAGTTCACAATTTATTTCTATGATAAACCTATTAATTCCTTGAAAGGAAGCATGATACTTCCGTGAACCATTACTTGCATACATCTTATTATCTATGTTACATTGGAAACTTGCCAACTACTATAGAATTTGTTATTTTATATTTTGAAGGTTTTATATATGTTCTTTATTTTCATTATTTCCATGAGATTTAACCTTATCCCACTTTTGGGATTTTTCTATCCCTTCTTGAAGCACTAGTTGTACCAACTTTAACCACTCCATGCTATATCTAATTCCATTGAATTATCTAAGACTGATAGGCCCCTTTTTCAACCCATCTAACACATATAAAGTGTCAACCCATTAGTATACATATTATGAAACGGTATGTGCCATCCTCTTTATTGGCCATTTTTAATTCATCAAATGTGAAAGGATCTAGTCTAACAACACTATAGGCTTCACTATTATCGATACCAAGCCCTTTGAGATTAGGAGGAAAAGTTTTAGTCAATTCCTTTAGATTTGACAATTTGTGCTGAATATCATTATTATGACCTAAATCTCACTCATAGATACATTCAGGGGATCATCGAAAAACATCACCACTGAAAAAAGATACAACATAACTAAGCTACCCCATGGCTATTAAATGCCATCCGAAAAAGTGGTTAAAAAACTTTATAAAAGAGATTTCATGCGCTTGCGTGACTGCCTCTATTAACTTTTGTGCAACTTATTTTCCTTAGAAAGTCATGCAATCCCATCAAACACACAAAATATTGCACGTTATGGAATAATTAATTTGAATATGCCTCGAACCCTATCCGCATTCATGAAAAAATACGTTAGGTAGATCGATTTCTCTTCAACATATATGAAATCCCATTCAAAATTGGTGCATTTAGACTAGTAATTGGTTTCTTGAAGTGGGAATTATGCTTATAAATAAGAATCCAAAGGTAGATTTCAGGGGGAGAATATTGATGCACAATTATGTTTCTAGGTTGATTCTCTCTAGAATTTCTCTCATTTCCATCTTAACAGCTCATATATTGTTGCTTACTCGATCTCAACCATTCATAGAGATAAGGAACGTATTCACAACCATTAGATGTGAGAGAGAGACTACCAAGGATTAAAAGACCCTCCCAAGGAGTGTGTTGGATTTCACATGCATCTAGCTATCCTCCTGAGGTGATGTTAAAAGACCATCCATTGGTAATAAATGAGTTCATTGCTTCCCACTTCATTGTTGTTTCAATTTCATATTTGTAGCTTACTTTTCAGTTTGAATTTCATGCATGTTCTATTGTTTTACATGGTTTGAAATAGTATTCCAGTGTTTAATCTTCATTAATTTATTGCATGCAATATATCTCCATAGCCTAGCTATAAAAAGGGATATTTTATTTTTCTTTGTAGAAAATCAACCCGCATAAATTGGTGACACCACCAGTTTTAAAATCCAAAGTTCTTCATTCTAACATTGTTGTTAGCCTCTATTTCACTTTTGTTGTGTTGCATGTACCCAAATCATCCTCTTCACAATCTTAGAAAATCATTTTATGTGATTTTTTCTCATGGAATTACATTTTTGTGGTGATGTGACTTGTGTGATCGTTTGGTCGAAACTCATCCAAGTTATGTAGCCTACAACCCTTTGTGGTTGTGAAATCTATGTGATTGTTCACATATAGATCTATGCAAGTCTGTTAAATTCACATTTTTTGTATTTCATTTAGCTTAGCTTCAATTTTTTGTAGTAGGTTGTAATTTACCATAAATTATAGGATTGTAATCTTTTGTATTTTTCCGTTCTTTCCTAGTAATTATCTCATCTAGATAAGTACGAGAAAAATCAATTTTCCTTCTTATTTCCACGTGGATGGCTCATTGATGTATGTATTAGATTGCAATCATTTTTCATTTCCTTGAATTTTTTAAGGGATTTAAACAATTCTCTTTTGTCAAAGTATGCTCTTTACCTTGTGCTCATCAATTATTTGGTTAAATCTGGAAGACTAAAGAGTTATTCCATATAACCCTCGCAAATTCACGATCATATAGATTAATTAAGTGGAGTGAGAACCCCTAAATGTTCACATCTCTATTTTTTACAAACTAATGAAAGTTTTTGCAAAATCATCAGTGAGAGTTTTTTACATTTTCAACGTGTTACATAGAACTTAATTAGGAAAAGGATCACTCAAGTCCACATGCTATGTTTTTTATATTATTTCATTCAAGTATCACAATATTTCTTTACTCTTGTATCACACATTATGTTTCCTCATGAGAATCACACATGTAAAGGACCTAAAGAGTCCTCTTTTTTCAAGTATCCTCTTCACCTTGTGGTCGTTAGTGATCTTGGTGACTCAAAAAGATTGGAGATTTATGAAATACCTCCTTCAACACACCTTAATCAAACATAAATTGGATCATGGCCCTAGTTTGATCCCTTAAAAACAATGCTACTGATCAACACACTTAATTCCTCCTTCGTGAGGTCACACTTAATTCCTCTGCATTTCCCATATGAAACATAGAAGTTGTCTCCAAGAGATTTTAAATCCTTCCCCTCAAGTGTGAAAAAATACAAAGAAAGCAAATGCCCTGTAGGGTCATATGTTGAGGTCTTGTTTTTCTTATGTGTCTCCTTGAGTCACCCATCTCTTGTTTAACTTTGGCCCATGACTTCTAGAAGCTAAGATTCCCTTTCCTGCACTTGGAGAAGGTAACCTAGAGGCCAAAACCTAGGATTTCCACATAGGTGGCATTTGTGGGTTTCATTTGCATTTAAGGAAGATAGAATTGACTATGGGGAAGTGTCTCCAGTCAAGACATACTCCCAATACCCCTCACTATAACTGACTCATACATACGTTCACTAGTAATCGTCAATGGCTTTAGACCCCATTGTTGAGAACTCTTGGGAGACCCAGTGTTTTTTTCGAGAGGAAGGACATTAAGTCTCATACGACATATGTTTTTTTCTTTTTCACACCCTCATGCAAAATTCATCCTATCAAAACACATATTTATTTAAAGTGAAATACATATATTGTTGCATAATTAGCTTAAATCTTTTCATTTTGATTCACACATTTTCTTTTACTAAGCCATTGATTGGAAAAATACAAGTTTTCAACCATCCACTTGAAGTTCACACGGAACCTGCAAGTTAGGAKCTATATTAGACCATTTGGAACTCTATCATTCTCAATTCCTACAAGTCCTCCCTCCAGTTTGGGAGGTGTCCTCGRTGATTCTTCTTCACCAATTCGACCACCCCCAWTCCATTCACCTATGAGTGTAAYATTTCTTGGATCAACCTTACTTGTATCATCCTTGTTAGGGCCAACTATTGATAGCAACCCTCTTGGAAGCTCATCGYCATCAAGATCCAACTCCCGCTAGTCAATCCCAGTACATGGTTTTTCCACCACCACCCCCTCATATGCCCAACTTGTCATACATGTCTTCACTCAATCTTCCATATTTGATGAAGCTCACTAATGACCCCATTTTACATAACCTAAATTGGCCACCCATGCCAACCAAGTTTCCTTTATATATCCCAAAATTTGAAGGAAAGAGAGGTGAATACCTAGCTAACCACATCATGAAATTTCATCTATGGTGCTCTTCCAATAGTATCATGGGTGATTCTTTCTAATTATGATTGTTCCAAAGAAATCTAACTAGGACATTGACCAAATGGTACATTAACGAGATAGTAGGATCACATGCTAATTTTACATCCCTCGTGAATTCATTCCTAAATTTTTTCCAGTTACCAATTCATCATCTTGCCTTGGAAATTCTTATTGATTTATGAAAAACCACGTCCAAGTGTTGTGGATCACATCTATGAGTGATGTCAGTGATGTAATTTATTCAAAATCAAATCCAAGGACAATCTCCTACTAGACTGGTTTTTGAAATCCCTTTTTCCTTTGATTTCCAAAGGCATGGCCATAACCATGCCTCAAACTAAATATAAGGCCATCCTCAAATCCCACCACTTTGACTTGATCTACACTCAGTCTGGGTACCTTTACACATTCATCTGAGATGTACCTCACCCTCAACCATTTGAACGAGAAAATAAGAGAATCCCATTCCATGGATGGGTCGATTGGGTCTATGACACACTTCAAAAAACCTTATAGATCCACATCCCCATATGGCACTAGCCACTATAGGATCCATCATGGGGAATCCCCCTCACATCACAATGTTATTATCACATCCTATGCACCCACTAKCATGACCCACAACCACCCCTCCCAAATGAGGAGAGGTCATAACACACCACATATAGGGACTAACATATTCCCCAAACCCTAACAAGACAATGGTGCACCACCATAGGCTCAAGAACATTCTTGTGTAAAAAAATTTCAACCTTCATTGGCTTAGTATGTTGAAGCATTCAAATAGATAAACTTGGTTAATCCTACCAACCTACAAAACAATGGGAAAAATAAAGGAAAGAACAAATCAAAAGGCAACCAAGGATTGGAGGAAAATCCCCCAAACCAGAAAAATAATGTCAGGGGTGATGCTAATACTAGTAACTAGAACCAAAATCTTGGAAAAAACAACAATAGCCAACAAAAACAAGGGAACGACAACAATCTTCAGACCAACTTACATTATGCATTATGTGGAAAGTATGGTCACTATACTTGCCACTACCCCCAAATTGTGGATTTCAAATGGATGAAGGATTCAATATCCAATCAAGGTCCTACCACCCTATTGAGGAAAAGATATGAATTGATCTTACTCAAGCATTTTCAGACCTTACTTGGCTAAAGTAAAGTAGACGGGAATATCACCCAATTTTTATAGCCAACAAAATATATATCATAACTCACAAGTATTAATTACAAGTGCTTAGGCTAGTCTTTTATCAACAAAAAGCTTGTTGGAAATTCTCTTTTTATGTATTTTTCTGAACATATCAATTGCTGAAATAAATGTAAGAATAGAAGTAAAGACACCAAAATGATACTCAAGATATATGAGACATAAAGAAATCCGTTATTTCATTCCAATTCACCAAAGAGTCATTGTCTTTACAAAACTTCACATAGAAATCTTGGACCAAAGTCAAACTTAGAAATCTCCGATGGAACATACAAAAGGACCTCTGACAGAAAACCAAAACCTAACTCTAAAAGTTGGATCAGCTTGCCACAGATTGTTTCCCACTCGACTTTGCACAATATCCTTTATCAGTCATGAAAATTAATTCACAAACATCCAAGTCTACACAGACTATCAAAGATAGATCAACACCTCTGAAGAACAAGTGTCTGAATGATTTGATTCAGCCCTGAATATTGTTGTCTACAATAAGACTCTACTATCACAAAAGAGAATTAGGCTATGATGAATATATGAATGAATGAAAACTGAACTATATCAACATCAACTCAAAGAGAAAACCTTAGCATGTTTTTTCTTCTATCCTCCTTTGTTTTTCCCTTTCCTCTTGCCTTCAACAAATTACAATTGGTTGAAGTAGTTGAACCAACTCATTAGTTAAGCTAACTAAAGACTCAACTACTCTAGTTAGGGGGAAAAGTAATAATCATAATAAGGGTCATAATTAAATAATAACTAGTAGGTGGGACCCCTTGTGACTCCCTTTAG
>SNQJ01S0022650.1:25755-47784 GCA_010110895.2 Picea sitchensis | reverse complement strand
GTGAAAAATGTTCAGGGATATATGAGGGGTTTGTATTGAGAGAAAATATGATATAATGAAAGGGGAGAAGAAATGGTCATTGCTCAATGACAACAACAATCAACTGTAAATCAACCCAAAAAACCTTACTGCAATCCACTCAATACACGACCACTTCACCCACTTAACACATAATTTTTCTTAGCTGTAATCAATATCAGAACAGGGAGTGAAAAAAATGAATATGGGATATGTGAAGGGGTTGTAATTAGCGGAAAATGAGATAATGAGGGGAAAAAAAACATTTATTGTTCATGATATTAATCAAGCAATTCATAACATATTTTGCAGTAAGAAAAATATGCATCAACCAACAGTCATCATGACTGAAAACAATTATTGTGTACCTAACTAGTTCACTGTCCAATAATAAAATATCCAACACAGTGCCATCATTAAAGGTAAGTATTTCACACAATTTGTAAGAGGTTTTGTTCCCTTTCTTCGCGCATCCTGTATTTTATAACAGTCAACAACAACACTCATTTTCAATCTGTAATCATTAACATCCACCACTACCATACATTTCTTCAATCCATATCTATATCTGAAAGTAGTGTTTCCCAAAAATAATAATGAAGCCACTACTTCTGTAATAGAGCCAATGAAGTTTTGTATTGATATCCATTCCCATATATATATATATATGCAGTATAAAGACCAAAATAATCAAAACCTCACATGCCACGCCTGAAAAGGCAATTGACTATACAACCAACAGTCATCATTTAGACACAGGCTATGCAGAAGTAGATTTATGAAACCATGTAACCATGCCTACTGTAAAACAAAACATCTTAATGCGACTTAAAAGCTGAGCCAAATATCCAACATGACTTCCATCAACAGTGATCAATTGCAATAAATAACACACTTAAAACTCAGTGGGTATTGCAGAGCATAAAAATAATTCATCCATATTTCACATGGTGCACAATTGAGAGAATCCCACAGTGTAATATTTCCAATAATCACACAGCAACATATGACATGACATAACTCAAAAAATCATTCTGTGATTTTCATTAAGTCGTATGTGAGCGACCAGGCCTCACATACTCAGGCTTATTTTACCAACAACAAAAGATGTAGTGGATATATCTAGTCCAATAATTTACTTTGAAAAACATCATCTACAACACACGACATGTGTGAACACACCAAATTCTTGTAACCAATGTCAGTCATCAACTAAATCACCATAAGTGCAAAACTAGTGACTATACATTAACAAACAATTCTCCATTGTGGTAAGGAAACAAACAATCAAACGAACAAGTCATGGTCACTGTGTATACCCACGCACCCAATCGAAACGGGTAGATGCCCTTCCATTAAACAACTGAGTTCTTTGTCATTAGGCTAGTGATTGTGACATTTTAGAAGTGTAAATTGGCAATGCAAGGCTCACTCTATTATCACAGAGGCAGTGACGAAAATTCATACCAACCCGACTATTATACGACCAACGGGTAAGACCACATTCAAAGCAATAGGCCATAATAACTAGTAACCACTTGGCAGACGACTTACAGTCTATAGGGTTAAGGGTTTTCATAGTAGCCTTACAGGAGGAACATAATTAACTGCAGTGAAAATTCGAGGCCACATGTGTACGTACAAAGAAACCTATGAAGCTTGTGAACGAGAGACAGTTCCTTGATAGGGACAAAACAAGAGAACATGGCTCTAGTTAAACCCAAGAGTCGTGAATACAACGATTTATCCATGATTTTAAAAAAACCCTTCAACCTAAATGCAGTGGTGATAAGGAACTATCACCCAGGAAGACTAACAACTCTGATGAACTTAAAACTATTACAACAGAACCATCCTTTTTCCATTCGAAACCAAAATTCCATAGAGTTGCAGCACTCAGGAAAAACACAAACCCACACAACTGAGCCAAAACCATTTCATAACCAGAGTGAATTCAAGAATGGCCAAAAGAGACATACATGTTAATTGAAATCTTTAAGACGAGAGGTGGTCGAGTGGTTTCACCCTACTAAAAATACGGAGCATGAACACAACAACAAGATCAAACAATAGTCTGACTAGGGTGGAGGCCAACGGGAAGGGTAAATGTGACATGAAGTAAATGCACGTTGCCTCCACCCATAACTCATTTACTCCACAGTACATGCCAACGGGCCTTCCATTAAAACCATTAATCGACTAATGCATCGAGGATATCAACGTATTTAAACCATAGCGTAATCCAAGTTCCACATAATAATTCAACCATTTGCATTGTCACTTTGCCAAATGCCCCACTCATGCTTATATTCCCAATATAACTCAAATAGATCGCTTGACCACTATACAATCTAAATGATCATGTATAGAGTCATCACTGATAGTGTGATCAACATCAATCCGAACCATAGCATAATCACCATAAAAATCACAAAGTTATTACTCTTATGAGCCACTAACGTCTATAACATATGTATATTAGCTACTAATTTCATTAACCAATGCATAACCATTGTATTATCACCTTGCCAAAATGCACCACTGAAATTTCCACCATATGCATATATATATATATATATATATATAAATGTAACTTAACATGTTTTATAGCAATTTCTTTGTTATCTAAGGATTAACAATGATCAACAACACTTTATGCATGTAGTATTGCAAAGCTAGGTCTCTTTTTTCATGTGTTATAGTATTTTCATTTTCCTCAAAACTACCTTTGTGCAATTTTCACTAACATATTTGTTATGCAGGTGCAATAAGAACAGGAAACAATGACATTAATGAAATCATAGGTTGTAGTAACGTAAACAACCAACCTTTCATAAGCTCATTTTATAACCAATAACACAAGATCTTCGTCAACCATGTGTCGCACATTGTCTCAACATCAAAAATGCACAGGTCTTCTCTCCAATAATTAAAGGGGGTCCCACCTACTAGTATTATTTAGTTTTTAGTATAATAGGTTTTAGAAACACTTTGCGGGTGAAACAACGTTGACGTTTTC
Organism: Picea sitchensis; assembly: GCA_010110895.2. Classification (NCBI taxonomy): domain Eukaryota; kingdom Viridiplantae; phylum Streptophyta; class Pinopsida; order Pinales; family Pinaceae; genus Picea; species Picea sitchensis. The sequence goes on along the minus strand of SNQJ01S0022650.1, from coordinate 44,747 downwards.
AATCGTCAACAAACTGACGACTCCACAGGGAATTGTTTTTTAATAAATTAGAACTCAGAACTCATGGTCTCACAGACCAAGAATGGTTATCTGAAGAATATGTGACTCAAATGATCACGCAACAGGGGGAAGTGAGTGGATTTAATGGAAAGATGATTGGGAACTCGGGAATAACTTATGAAAAAATGTTAAGTATGAGGGGTTTTTACCACTGTATGCATAATTCATCGACTAGAATCTGTTCCTTAACCCGGAGGAGACTTTCCAGATTTTCTATTAAACTCTCAATGGACGAAGAAATGGCAAGAAGAAGCGGGAGATATCCAACTCTTTATAAGGCAATAGTGGAAATGTATAGCAATTTCAAGGGTCCTTTAGAGATGACATCATAACAACTCTGTAAGCTTGATTGTTATTGACTAACAATTCTTGCAGGAGTGTCACTGTGGAAAATATGATCCAACATCTTATAGTCTACTGAAACTAAAATATGACCCAAAACAAAGCTCAAAAGGAAAAAAAAATAAAAAATTGCCAAAGATTAAACTGGTAGAAATAAAGTAACAGAAAAGTAAAGGAAGTAGGAAATATTGAAAACAGAAAACAACTATTGTAAGCGGAAGAGAAAAACTGAAACCTGAAAACACGGCTAGACTACTAAAATACAAGAAAACCAAACAACGTAGAGCTTTTCACGTTGGTTCCACGTAATGCTTCAAGTGAGAACCATTAGTGCTGTAGGAAAACAATTGCTCTTGCAAATCCTTTAGAATGTAAGAATTTGTACCTAAGACAAAAGCGATCTTGAAAGGACCCAACCATAATTTCTGAAATTTTGAATTTCTTCCCTTATCAGCGTGAGCCCAAATCCCATAGCAGAACCTTTTCATTGACCTTAAACTTGACAATTTTGACACTCTTGTTGAAATATTTATTAACGGTCTGCTATCTCTTTTTAATATTATCCAAAGAAAACATCCTTTGTTCTTCCAAAGCTAGTAATGCATTTACTCTTTGTGAAACATCTGAAGAATTTAGTTCTTCGGTCTATAGCATCAACCTTAAGGAAGAAAGTTCCAGCTCGGTTGGTAGGAGGGATTCTTGACCATAAACCAACTGAAAAGGGGTACAACCAGTACTTACTTTTGTAGTAGTTTTATCTACACAGAGGGCATAAGTGAGGAGTGTGTGCCACTGGGGAGGTTTATCCTCAATTATCCTTTTGACGATCCTTACCATATTTTTATTGGTAGACTCAGCTTGCCCATTTCCTTGGGGATAATAAGCTAATGATGTGAAATTATTAACCCCCAACTTGGTTAGAAACTGAGTCAGCTTAGCATAAATGAAAGCGGGGTCATTGTCTGTAATAATTTCCAATAGAAGACCAAATCTGGAAAATATATTATTTTCAAGGAAAGAAATTACCTGATCATTTGTGGAATGTTTAAGTGGGATAGCCTCATCCCATTTCGTAAAATAGTCTATGGTTGTCAAGATAAAAACTTTCCCAGCTAAAGAAGGAGGGTTAATAGGACCAATAAAATCCAATCCCCACTTAGAAAAGGGAAAATATGGCAAGACTGGTTCTAAGTGCATGGTTGAAAGGCATTCTCTCCCAAAAAAAAATTGGCATTTGTCGCAAGACCTTGAAAAAACATAAGAGTCATGAAAGATCGAAGGCCAATAATATCCCTTCCTAACAATATTGAAGGCAGTGGTATTTGCATAAAAATGACCTACATGAATGACAGAGCTTGAAGAGTCGTGGGATTCCTGCAACAATATATGTGCATCTTCATTGTTTACACAACAAAGTAGCACACCATTAGCGGATCTTTGAAATAACAGGTCTCCTATAATGAAATATCTTGCAGATTCAAGACGAAGTCTCCTCCTTTGGTGAGTATCTAAGTTATCTGGACATCTTTGGTTCTATAAATAATAAACCAAGTTTTTGTACCAAGGATGCTCAGACACAGGGAGGGTCTGATCGTCAATGTAAAAGAGATTTGAAAGGGAACTATCTTCTTCATCAATTTCTTCACCATTCTTGACATGCTTAGCTAGGTCACATCCCTTGATAGTGGTAGAAGTCACGATATTTAAATCATGCTCTTGGATCGTGGCAAGCCAATGTGCAAGTTTTCCTGAAAGATAAGTTTGTGAGAGCAAAAACTTAACAGCAGGTAAAGGGACTTTTACCAATGTATGCTTACCTAAGATGTAGTGGTGAAAGTTTTCAATGGCCTTGACAAGAGAAAAAGCATGTTTCTCAATAAAAAAGTATTTAAATTCATCATCAGACAAAATTTGACTCATGTAAGCTACAGGTTTTTCATTTCCTTGACCATCATCTTGCATAAGGACGGCAGAAACTGCCTCCTCAGTGGAATTAGTATAAATCGTGAATTCCTTCTCAAAATACGACTTCGCCAAAACTGGTGTGGAGCTGATTTCTTTCTTAATCCCTTCAAAAGCATTTCCAACCTCATCAATCCAGGAAAAAGAATGGTCATGTTTAAGAAGGTTATGGATTGGCTTGACCATCACTGCAAAATCTAGAACAAACATACGGATGAATTTAATAACTCCCATAAAGGCTTGAACTTATTTCTTAGAAGTAGGAGAAGGAATGTTAAGGATAGTCGCGATTCTTTCAGGATAGATACTTATTCCTGAATTGGAGACAATGTGTCCAAGGAGCTTGTCTTATCATTTCAAAAACTTTCGTTTACAAAGAAAACTAAGGAATGATTTGGATCACAAATGTTACCAAGAAGGACTTCAACTCGTTAGCAAGAGATAATATCATATTATTCCTCTGCAGTTGTTCATATGTTTGGGGTTGTCATATGTGTCTTTGACATTGGACCTTCAATGTCACTGTTAATTCATTGTCTTGGATTCACCTGAGATATTTTAGAGTAGCTAATTCTAAAAAAACCACTACATTCATATTGAGTTAGTTGTGCTCAATGTAAATGCATATAATTCCAAAACATTTGTTAATTCCACCATTAACTCATTTTTCTTGGAGTTTCCAAATAGGCAATTGTAAGATTTGTCACATCTAATAATACATCAACATTGAGTTGATGAGGCTCAACATGTTTCCCTTTACAAACTCCAAATAAATTCAAGGAACATATTTTTTTAAAACTTGGTCAAAGATTTCTCACCATTATATTTATGGATTCTCCATCAGTGTTATAACCTCATAGATCTCCAAACATACTATCAATTGTTTTTTAACAAGACAATTCAAACTGCAATTAAAACTTTGTAAGTTTATTGTAGGTTTTCCCTTCACATTCTTGGTCTCCTCTCCAATCACCACCATGGTCCCAACAACCTCTTCCATTGATCCTCTTCTCAAGACCATGGCCTACTCAACGACCTTTTACATTGCTCATATTCTCAAGACCATGACCTACTCAAGGTTCACAGCGATGTCCATGGCATCATAATCTGGTGTTATCCTCATATATGCCTTCTTCAACCTAGATAAATTCAACTTGTTTGTGCTTTAGGGAAGAAAAAACGTCGCTTTTCTTTCAACAATTGTAACATCCAGTTCCATTGAGCACATTTATACTGACTCRTAATTTCACTTGCGAGCAAGTGACCCAGTTATGATACATTATGATTATGTTTTGATTATGAGTTRCATTATGATGTCATTGTGATTATATGTTAATTTTTATATGCATGTATATTTTCAGGTATTACTGATGAGTTTCCCTAAGTGTGTAGGACACATGACAGGTTGATGATGTTGATGGCATCAAAAKACTCTCTTGGACTCTAGATTGATTCAGGGAGTGGATTTTTATTTGGTTTGAGTATTTGATTTACACACATGTGATTTATATGATGATTTTAGTATGGATTTTATGTATATGGATTATTGACAGTGTTATTGTCAGTGGATGCAGGCTCGGTGACACTTGCTAATCCTACTCACATAAGGAGTAAAGGGGTCATGCAAAGAAACCAAACAGATAAAGGAGAGGTGTGGTAGTGTCCCTGTCACATCCTACTAGAACTTCTGGCATGGCATGAACGCATGGTTAATGATTACCTCGTTCTGAGAGGTCCACGATGACGTGAGGACAAACTGAGACAGTCGCTCACGAAGAATTATAAGGATCACGCAATAAGGCATAATCCTTATTCCTTAGACAACCCTTAGTCTCTCACAAGGTCGACCAAGTGGAGTGTTGACTCCAAGTGTCAGACAAACTTCCAAAACTAGTCAAAGGTGAGTGGCACCCTTGGAGAATGGAGGTGCGTCTTGAAGGGCATGTCGCGTAATCAATTGTGAGTATTAAAAATATAGATTAGAAATTAAAAATAAAATACTTATACTTTGTTAGAAAGAGCATGCAAATGATTATTAAATTAAAAACAAAAAAATAACAAAGTGTCTAAGTCTAAAGAGATTTGTTTAAGTAAACCATAAAAAGGGAATAAAAGAATTAGACTATCAATTTAATTGAATGAAGAAATAATAATAAATTTGGGTAGATGCACATGTGTGCATGAAAATAATAAAAAAGATTTTATAAATAAAAATAAATTAAAACATGAGAGAATAGGTGGTCCACATAGAGTAGCATCTTGAGTCAATCTACCACTAATACTAACTAAAAGAAGACTCATAATCCAACTCAAACTAAGATCTAGTTAAGGGACACAAATTAAATGAGGGATTGGGGAACTAAGTGACAACTAAGAACAAAAATAGGAGCGCATTGGGGAATGTGAAGGAAAATGCCTAAATAAATAAAATAAAAAGGGAATTAACATGTGCAACTTGGGGAGACTATGACACATGTAGTGGGTGAATAATCATTTAATTAAATTATTAAAAAATAAAAAACTATGACACTTACGAACTCTAATATCTTTTCGAATGACAAGAAAACATTTGTCTGCCCTCACTAGGGTTTGACAAGAAGAAGAGATAAGTAATTTTTATCATGGTTCTTCATTGTTGTTTTTCTCTTGTGATTAGAGCTTGTTCATGGTTGTATTGAAATATTTTCTCTAAGAAAACTTGGTTGGGTTTTTCCCCGAGTTTGGGGTTTTCCAAGGATAAATATTTGTGTATTCTTATGCTTGTTTATATGTTGCTTGTATACTTTAGTATATTATTATTGAATTTTAAAAGAATATAAAAATGTTATGGTAAATCTAATGTTAACGAAACTAATGAAAATCTCACAAACTCTACCTAATAATGACCAACAAACTCAATAATCACAATATGATCACACTAAATACAAGTGGGAGTTACATATCCCAACACTCCCCCTTAATGACTACTTGTATTTACAATCGTCAGGTCAGGTCTTTATCATCACCAAGTGTTATGAATCGAAGCACCTCCTAATCAGAAAATTCTATGTCTAGTCCAACTCTTTGTACCTCAATAATGCATCACCAAACTGCCAAAGTCCATATAAAGAGACAACCATCCACTAGAATGCATGGGTCATCAGCCACTGCAACCACCGGTTTAGTACAATGTCCTTTAGGTATGTGGGTCATTCAACCTCTTGATGAACTCCTCCCAAATGTAAAACTTATGGTTTCTTAGGCACCTCCCAGATTTGACAACCAACATGGTCCACTCGTACAGTATTCATCCAACACCTGACACCTCACTCCTACAAGTGTTAATGGACTCTATAATAGAGGTTTTGCACTATAAATCAATAGGGATACATGACAAAGGGGTATTCATTCCTAATTAAGTCTTACAACGATATGCTCTTTACATTTTACATAAACATAGGTACATACATTACATAATCCATGCATGGAGATACTAGCTACATAATCAAGCATTTCAAGAACAAATACATCATAGTAAACATTACATCATAGACTTACTATAAAACAATGTTTGACTCATATTAACAAATGGTCATGAGTCTGTTTTATTCAACTCAATTCACACAATTTACTTTGTTTGTCCGCAATCATCATGTTGATTCCAAACATATGTTTCTTATGTACTTATGCTCCTTTCACATGACTTCCACTATCACCAACTTTCCTTAGACTAATCTCTTTGTTGTTCCAGAAAAACATGACCTATGTTCTTCTTACTTATCATTCCAACAACTTCCCTTTACAAAGAAAACTAAGGAATGTTTTACATCACAAATGTTACCAAGAAGGACTTCAACTCGTTAGCAATCTAGATAATATCATATTATTCCTCTGCAGTTGTTCATATGTTTGGGGTCTTCATTTGCGTCTTTGACGTTGGACCTTCAATGTCACTGTTAATTCATTATCTTGAATTCACCTGGAATTTTTTAGAGTAACTAATTCTAAAAAAAACACTACATTCATATTGAGTTAGCTATGCTCAATGTAAATACATATAATTCCAAAACATTTGTGAATTCCACCATTAACTCATTTTTCTTGGAGTTTCCAAATAGGCAATTGTCGGATTCGTCACATCTAATAATATATCACACATTGAGTTGATGAGGCTCAACATGCTTCCCTTTACAAACTCCAAATAAATTCAAGGAACATATTTGTTTTAAACTTGGTCAAAGATTTATCACCATTATCTTTATGGATTCTCCACCAGTTCTATAACCTCACAGATCTCCAAACAAACTATCAAATTTGTTTTGACAAGACAATTCAAACTGCAATTAAAACTGTGTAACTTGATTGTAGGTTCTCCCCTCACATTCTTGGGCTCCTCTCCAATCACTACCATGGTCCCAACAACCTCTTCCATCACTCCGCTTCTCAAGACCACAACCTACTCAATGACCTTTTCCATCGCTCATCTTCTCAAGACCACGACCTGCTCAAGGTTCATAGTTATGTCCAAGGCATCATAATTTGGTGTCATCCTCATTTATGCCTTCTTCAACCCAAATAAATTCAACTTGTTCATGCTTTAGGGAAGAAAAAATATCGTTTTTCTCACAACAATTGTAACATCCAGTTCCACTCAACACATTTATAATCACTCATTCTTTCACTTGTGAGCAAGTGATCGGGTTATGATACATTATGATTATGTTTTGATTATGAGTTACATTATGATGTCATTGTGATTTTATGTTCATTTTTAGATGCATGTATATTGGCAGGTATTATTGACGAGTTTCCGTAAGTGTGTAGGACACATGACAGGTTGATGATGTTGATGGCATCAACAAGCTCTCTTAGACTCTGGATTGAGTCAGGGAGTAGATTTTTATTTGGTTTGAGTATTTGATTTACACACATGTTATTTATATGATGATTTTATTATGGATTTTATGTATATGGATTATTGACAATGTTCTCTTCAGTGGATGCAGTCTCGGTGACACTTGCTAATCCGACTCACATAAGGAGTAAAGGGGTCATGCAAAGAAACCAGAAAGTTGAGGGAGAGGTATGGTAGTGTCCCTGTCACATCCTACTAGAAATTTCATTGTGGCATTAATGCATGGTTAATGATTACCTCATTCCAAGAGGTCCATGATTCCATGATAGCAGACTGAGACAGACGCTCACGAAGAATTCTAAGGGGCACACAATAAGGAATAATCCTTATTCTTTAGACAACCCTTAGTCTCTCAAAAGGTCGACCAAGTGGAGTGTTCACTCCAAGTGTCGAACAAACTTCCAAAACTACTCAAAGGCGAGTGGCACCCTTGGAGCATGAAGGTGCGTCTTGAAGGGCTCGTCGCATAATCAATTGTGAGTATTAAAAATATAGAAGGACTAGAAAATAAAAATAAAATACTCATACTTTGTTAGAAAGAGCATGCAAATGATTATTAAATTAAAAACAAAAAAAATAACAAAGTGTCTAAGTCTAAAGAGATTTGTTTAAGTAAACCATAAAAAGGGAATAAAAGAATTAGACTAGTAATTTAATTGAATGAAGAAATAAAAATAAACTTGGGTAGATGCACATGTGTGCATGAAAATAATAAAAATGATTTTAGAAATAAAAATAAATTAAAACGTGAGATAATAGGTGTTCCACATAGAGTAGCATCTTGAGTCAATCTACCACTAATCCTAACTAAAATAAGACTTATAATCCAACTCAAACTAAGATCTAATTAAGGGATACAAATTAAATGACGGATTGGGGAACTAAGGGACTACTAAGAGAAAAAATAGGAGCACATTGGGGAATGTGAAGGAAAATGCCTAAATAAATAAAATAAAAAAGGAATTAACATGAGCAACTTAGGGAGACTGTGACACATGTAGTGGATGAATAATCATTTAATTAAATTATTAAAAAATAAAAAATTGTGCATGAGGACATGTGTCATTGAGGATTTTTCTATAAAAGAATTGGAGAGAACGGGAGAGGGGGTCACCTTGGTTAGTACGGTTATGCTGCCAAAAATTTTCTTCACCGAGTGAGAGTTGTGATTCCAAAACTTGGCAAAGGGTGGAAGCTCTCTCTAGCGAGGCAAGTTTGGAGCTATTGGTTTCTGGTTTTTGTGTGTGGCCCCTTTGCGGCTCGAGGGACTAATGGGGAAGAAAAGTACCCCCTGCGTTGGTTGGGAGGTAACGGTGAAGTCTCTGGGATTATCAAGAAGAAGAAAGAACTTGACACCAATCTTCAATTGAAGTTTATCCTCCGACATCAACATTATTGTATAGCAGCTGATTTATGAAAATATGTGTGAAAATTGATAGGCCTTTATGTAATCTTCAATTCATATGGAATACTTTTAAAATTCTGTAAAAATAGCCACATTTCCAGTATTGTGGAACTGATTGACTTATTTGTATAATGTTTAGAACCTTGGTGATAATGCAACGAACTCTAATATATTTTCGACTGACAAGAATTAATAGTTCGATTGTTAGACCTCAATACCTATTTTTTATCATCTTCAGAAAAATTTGTTGCATCAAGTTCAAGTTAATACATCAGAATATATGCGTTGTAATTAAATTTTAAAGCCTTGGAAGAAATTCCTCTAGATAGAAATTGAATAATCATTCTAACCTATTTTAATTTAGGAAATTTTGAAGAACTTAGATATGGATCATTCTCCCATACGTCGACTTTGATTATAGTCTTGCATTGATTATGTTGAAATTTCAATTTGAGTTTTATATTGATTAGAGTTTTGTTTGATTCCAGTTTGGATGTCTCAAATTTTTAATTAATTCCTTATAATCAACCCAATCGATTCCTGGAGCAATCGAATTATTTTTCTGTTAGTGCGAAGTCCTTTGGTAAAACCCCTATCGGAAATTCTATTACAGACTTATGATTGGCACAATATTCATTCAAGTTTAAAAATAAAACATCCTCACAATGAACAAGGTGAAGTCGAACAAAATGAAATCCAAATCCTAGAGAACCACGCATTATCGTGATCTCTCCTATGAAAAGTTTGACCAGTAATCGACTACCTAGCAAGGGTCTACTGGTTCTTCGATAGATGCTTGAGTTCCTCCTGTTTATATGTAGTATTTATTTTTAGTAACGATTCACACTTTACTTGAAGTAAGTAGATTAGCCCTTACATCATGAAGAATTTTTTTTTATGACCAGGGGAATCGGCAATGGTGGTAGTATTGTACTTGCGTGATATGGGGTCGAATTCTGTTGGCTACTTTATAATTTTTAGGGAGAATTGCACTACCTGCAAACATGCCTCCAAGTAAATCGAAGTTTGAACTCGTGACCTGCTTAGCAACACGAATGCCTTAACATCACGTCCACCGACCACTAGACCAAACCTATGTGGGCTACATCATGAAGAATCATTACTTATAATGAAGTACGCTAATTAGAATCTATAAGGAAAACATTGACAAATCTTAGAACATAGTGACTAGCTTTCCTTCATAGTTGAAAAATTGGTTATTGCCTTCATTATCAAGATCCTGAAGAAAAATTTATACACTCTAGTTATTAACATGTCATCAACCTCATGAGTCCCAACGTGATCACCAGATTTTAGAGAGCCATGTGGATTCCAGGGCAACTTATCCTCCTGACGCCGAATGGAAGGAGCCTAAAATCATTTATATGGAATTCAATTTTATGGTCATCCTGCAAAAACCCTCTAGGGAATGAAGCCTTGGGGGTTGTCCCACAACTCCAGATTGTTGGCGAGCCACCAGATATTGACAAGCACTTTGCTCCCCGTTGGGATGTCGTACTTGCCAAGCTTCATCTGGGAAACATTCAACCAAGGGACGAATGTGAATGTAATGTGTAAGCGCAAGGATTCCTTCATAACTACTTGTAGGTATGGAAGCTTCAAAATGTCTGGTTCGGCGTCCAATTCCTCTTAGATCTTCTACTAAATCTTTGGGTGGTTCACCAGCTCTACGATAATGCATTCCATTTACTACACAATCATCTCCATCCCTGCAGTATTCATGTTGTCAATCAAGTATAACACGTTATCTTTGTTTATTTCGCCTTAACCTATAATCGCTTTGAAACTTCTCAAGGAAAAATATAACCTATAATCGCTTCTAAACTTGTCAAGGAAAAATAATTTTCCCCAGGGAATCCCTCACACATGCGAAGAAGAGAAACAAGGGACCTGATACTTTAATGCAGCAGCAATTTGCCGCCAACTCCTTCACGGTGCAACTTCCTTTACAGGGTTTCCTTTACAAGTGAGGCTCCTCTGCAGGTCGTCACTCCTCCATGCGAGCAAACATGCGTGCGCTCAGACCATTTCATCGGCAGCTTCACTCTGCAGGTTCTCAACCCTCCAATTTCACCTTGCTTTCAACGGCTACTCCTACCTTCAGGTAGGTTGCAAGTTCTCAACCCTCCAATTTCACCTTGCTTTCAACGGCTACTCCTACCTTCAGGTAGGTAGGAGGTAGCACCTCCAGGAAGCCTCTCAGCAACCCTCCACCTTACACAGCGAGCAGTCCACATAAAAAGATGGTAGTTTATCTTTTTCAGACTGGCATCCACATACTACCATTTCTCATAACCTTTACGAGCAGTGGATACACCAACTACTAATGGACAAATACTTACACTCTACTCTCCTACGTGAATCTATTCCTCTACGTAGGTTTTCATTTCCCTCGATGAGTCAAGTCCAGTCTCGCTATGATATTATATTGAGAAATATTGAGAAATGGTAGAGGGAGAGTAGAAATAATCACAGAAACCAAAATTATGATAGAATCTATATTCATTCAATGTAATGATACACATATAAATACAATAAAGATGTCTCAAGATACAAGAAAAATAAATACCTTGATGATATATTTGGTTGAGAAAATATCTCAACCTTACATCAATCTAGGAAGCTAACTAGTTGGAGAGAATCTCTTAAACTAGATAGGCTTCAACAACCTCCTAAGAACTAGGAACATACTTCTTATAGTAGAGACTAGAACTCTACCTAATAATGACTAATAAACTCAATAATCACAATATGATCACACTAAAGACAAATGGGAGTTACATATCCAAACATTTCTTGGCCATTGCATCAACTCTCACATCTCAAGGTTTTCCAATAGTTCTTCACCACAAACAGGCCTTTCACCAACTAAAGAAAGCTTGATGTTCCAAACTGGTTCTCTACCTTCCTATGTAAATTCTTCCCAATAAGGACGACTCTATGTTTCTTATCATTTTAAAGGTCTTCAAGGAACCAAGTTGAATTACAACACTTAAAATAAGGACGACTCTATGTTTCTTATCATTTTAAAGGTCTTCAAGGAACCAAGTTGAATTACAACACTTATTGGGCTTTCACCAACTAAAGAAATCTTGATGTCCCAAACTAGTTCTATGCCTTCCTATGTAAATTATTCCCGATAAGTGATAGGTGTTGTACTTAAAATAAGGACGACTCTATGCTTCTTATCGTTTTAAAGGTCTTCAAGGAACCAAGTTGAATTACAACACCTATTGGAGAGAATTATATGTGCTAGTTCACCATAATCATATACTCGAACAATGGCACCACTATCTTGTTAGTAACGAGATAGTTCTCCGCACACCACCATCTACATTCAATTTTTTCATCTTGTCATTAAATTCACCCATCCACATGTTAATAATATAGTTATTGACTTGACGAGAACTATGAACTCAAAATGAGAACTCTACTCCAGAAAACCCATATTTTTTTGTCAAAAACAACAAAATCAACCCATGAATCAAAAAGTGATACCATCGGTAACACATTTTTTTCACTATTAAAATATTAACCTTTTGCAACCATTCCCTTAACAATCAAAACCTTAAAATCAACACCATGACCTTAACAACTAATGTCATTGTAACCAAAATCTTAAAATCAAACTATAAATCAAAAAGTTGTGATATCAATAACACATGTCCCCTTTTTTGAAATTAAAATTACAATTTTTTTGAAATTATTACTTTAACAATTGATATAGTTGCAATTAAAATCCTAAAATAAACCCCAAATCGGAAAGAGGTCTCCCCATTTAACACTATCTTTTTTTTTGGCTTAAAATTATAACTTTTTAAAACCATACCCTAAAAAAGCGACTACTATCGAGAAAAAGATCATACAAAAGGGGAGAATACTTTAAAGATTGTATAAAAGGAGAAAATACTTTAAAAATTTAAAATATATAAAAATTAAAAACAAAAAACACATTGTTTTAGACAAAATAATTTATTTTTAAAGGCTAGGAAACACTTCTCTCCTTAAAAAAAAAATTTAAAAAATAAAATAAAATAACTTTTAAAAAAATCTAAACCAAAATTAAAAACAAAAATTAAAACAATCAAAAACATAAAAAATAAATGTCGCAGAAAAAAAAATTAAAACATAAATTAAACATTGACCAGAAACATTAAAAAAAATTAAAACAAATTAAAAAAACGTTAAAAGGATGAGAGGCGATTCCCAAAATCCCCCACGTTAAAAGGACGGGGAGGCGATTCTTGGAATGCCCCCAACATTCCCTTTCCTTTCACTTCTTCCATTTTCACATGTTTTTTCGTTTTTTAAAACTTTTTTAATAAAAAATAAATTAAACATGAAAAAAATTAAAAAAACCTTAAAAAGGATTAGAGGCGATTCCCAAAATCCCCCACGTTAAAAGGACGGGGAGATTATTCTTGAAATGCCCCAACATTCCCTTCCCTTTTACTTTGACTTCCCTTTTTCGCATTTTTTCTTTTATTTGTTTTAAAATGTTCGTTTTTTAAGCGTTTTTTTTAATGTTTTTTTGTTAATGTTTATTTATTTGTTTTTAATTCTGTTTAGGGGTGTGTTTTTTTTTTCTAATAATTATGTTTTAAAAGAGGGTGAGGTATCTTTTTGTCTTATTTTTTAAATTTATGTTTTTAAATTTATAAAATGTGTGTTTTCTTTTCATTTAAAAAATATTGTTTTTCTATTCTTTTTTAGTATTTTTGTTTATTTTTTTACGATTTTTTTTCATATTAGTAGTTTTTTAAGGAATTGTTTTAAAAATGTTGTAATTTTAAGTCTGAAAAAAGAAATAGATTTTTACTGGAGGAGATTTCTTTTCGATTCGGGGGTTGATTTTAGGATTTTTGTTGCAATGGTGTCAATTGTCAAGGCCATGGTCTCAAAAACGTTGTAATTTTATCCTAAAAATGAGGGGTGGGTGCTATTAATAATACCAATTTTCGATTCAAGATTTCATTTTAAGATTTTGGTTTCAATGGCACTGGTTTTTAACGTCATGGTATCAAACAAGTTGTAATTTTAATCTCAAAAAAAACATGCACTACTAGTAGTGTCACTTTTCAATTCAGGGGTTGATTTTAAGGTTTTGATTTTCCAACAACCAATTGTACAAGTGGGGCTAAGAAATTCCTCCTCGGCATCAAAGAGTTAGTCGATAAGCCCCCTGAGTCGAAGAAGAGGAGGTCTAGGTATGATATTTACAAGCGAATTGGTGCTAGTTATTATGGCTAAAGGGATTACAAGGACGGTATCTTGGAGAGAGTCGAGTGGTCTGTAGAGAAGGAGATGCAAGCCAAATCGTCGAGGGAGTGGAAGAGGTTCGAGTGTGTCAAGACGGAGTCCAAGTTAACGATTAAGAGTGGAGAGGTCGGTGTCGTTACGTTGGTCATGTTCAAGGAAGAGGAAGATGTGGTGGAATAAATGGGAGAGTAAGACAAGGGAAACCATCAGTAGAGAGAGTGGGAGTTTGTTTCCCATGTTCCCTTTCCGGATGAGAAAGAGATCGAGAGCATGGTTGTGGAGAGAAAGAAATATGATTTTCTTAGTAAATACACGAGTGTGGATCTCATGGAAGAGTAGTCTGAGGCCAAGGAAATACTTAATATTTAGCGATATGGCATGCTCATGAAGCATATTGATCATCATTTTTTTTTCAAATGTGTTTCTTAAGTTGTATTAAATATACAATATGGGCCTTAGGTCATTCTTGAGGTTGACAGAGTATTATAATTAAGACATGCAAGAGGGTTCCTTTCTTACTGATCAGACAAAATTCTCCTTCTAAGGCTACGTTAGAGAAATTTTATGCCTAGGATCCATCCCCTCTGTCAATTTTCCATATTGATTTGGTGTTTTCCAATAGTTTTCAAAAATGTGGAAAATTTTCATGTTGTCATCCCTTTCCTCAAGCCAAAAAACCCTACTTTTTAAGCACCACTCATTGCTTTTTCCAAAAAAAAATCCCTTCTCTTGTTTTCCAATTGCCAGAGCTTCTCATTCTGTGCAGTTGTTACATACCCAAAACCCTTTGAAGAGAATATGTTGCTTAAGGCTTCTTCAACCTCCCAAAGGATCCTTCCATCCTTGTCTCACTTTTCCTTTGACCATTGGATCACCAAGGACTCAACCTTTCTCATGTTTAAAATAAATTGCATAGCTACAAATTTGCTTAAAGATTGCTTGCAAGGGACCCAAGCATTTTTCAGCAATTGAATGAATCCTTCCTTCTTGAGTCATATATGGATTATTTTAAAAGGGTTGGGAGGATTTTCCTAAGTAGGTACAAATACCAACAAAACCAGATAATGATCGAAATATCCTCCAACTAAACCCATTGACTAAATCTAAGGGTTTCTTCCAAGAAAGCTACTGATACCAAAAAATTTCAAGAAATTTTTCAATTCATCTATCTTGAGTTATTTTATTTTTCCAAGTGGGGGTGACTTTGGTTCGCTCTATTTCCAAAAATCCAAATTTCTCCAGACTCCTAACGAGAGAATTATATAGATATTCCACTTAGGCCATTGGCCTAAAAACCTTAAAAATCCAAGATTGAAATTTAAATCATTGCCTAGAATGACCTACCCTTTTCTGAGCCATGACCTCGAGAAGAGGTAGTCCCAATATTCCAAGCGGTTTCAATATGGGCCATATATTTTTATGTAGTTAAACTCTTTTCCCAAATCAAGAGAGTGAAGGGAGACCCCTAGCCTTGAATAAAAAGTCCAAGAATTAACAAGAGAAAAAATTATGGTCTTCCAGCTAGTGACTAGCCCTCTTGAGTGGCATAAAGCATCCATGAAACTAAAGTCCCATAATTTTAAGGATTTTGAGAGGTCTTGGATAATTTTGGCCCCTTCTATCATAATCTCTTGCAAAATAATTATTGAGGGGTTATGAGTGTCATCTGAATAGTCAACGATTTCCTCTTCCATGTGAATTGACAAGAGGAAAAAATGGTGTATGTGTCCCCCAAGAGCATATGGGATGAAAACACCAATTTATGAGGAAAGCCTAGGTGTATTGGATCCTCATTGTTGACTACAATTTTTGTCAACAGTACGTAGTCGTCAAAGCGTTTCTAGGCTCCCCCTCTCATTTCGCAATTTCTTGCTTAAAGTCTTGTGTGCTCTCGCTGAGTTGTTGCTACAAATTCGAGGAAAATCCCTTCAGATACTGAGAGTCATTCAAGAATGTTCCAAAGGTTATTATATGTATTAGTTAATGAATGACCATGATCTTTAGTCAACATATTTTATTAGATATGATACAGGTTAATTCAGATGAAGGAAAGTCATTACAAATTGTCGGCAAAGTTACGATAGTGCTAGAAAAAATTTCATGGTTCTTTACCTATCACTTAAAATGGCCTATTCTCTCATTTATCACATTCCTAACTTTGTCAATCTTACACTCAAAACACTCAAGTCCAAAGTTATTTATTATGCCTCTCTTTTCCTTACCTTTTGGGTTATGACTTTGGCATATTTTCATGTTTCAAAACTATACTATGTTATTATGTCCCATACATTTTTATTATTTAAGATAACAATGAATCTTGACTTTACATGTGCATTAGTATGGATTACGATTTGCAACCATTATTTAAAGCTTTATATGCCAAATCAAATTCATGTATTTCATTTTCCATATAAATAAATAATGTGGCCATAAAAGTCATGGTTTAAGTCATTATGGAAATAAATTATGTAAAGTGATGGAGATAAAAGCTCTTGATTGTGAATGTGATCATAAAGAAATTGATATTTTTTTGCTTCGGATCATCTTTGCCAATGGAGGTCCACTGCGTAAAAGTACAGAGAAAGTAGTACATAAGAAGGTCAATGGTGGTTTCTTTGGTAAAAATTTACTTCGTTAGTTTATAGAAGGCCAAAGAGAGTCACTACAGGTACATTTCCAAGATCTTCTTTTAATTAGTGCATCATTTTGAAATGTAAGGAACTGGTCATTCGAACATTTGTATCCATGCGTATGTTTTGGTCATCGGGGAGTTTATTGGTAGCTATCATCGATAAGAAGTACTAGGTTTGTTGGTTACGCTTGTTGGACCTGGTGTGTGGGATTATGTCCGTGTAAATGTGATGAACTTGTTGTTGAACAGCTTTCTGTAGCTGGATATTTGGAATTCAAGAAAACTGTGAGCCTTTCAATGCATCCTTTTTGCGCCCAACACAACCATCTTACATTGTTACTGAGGCCAGAAGTTGATGCTAAGTGAGAGGATACAAAGTTGAACATGAACTACAATATATGGGATTGGAGAAAGAATTGAAAGATTAAGAATCAAATTCAAACGAGAGAGGAGAAAATATTTTTCTTGGCCAACAACTGCTTTTCTGGAGATTAAATCATCCATGAAATGACCTTGAATCAGGATGTGAATGAAATATGATCCAATGGAAGAAGAATTTTCCATTGCATGAAAGAGTGATTCATTCTCCAGAAGAAGTACATTGAGTTAATAAATTCAATGGTTCTAGCAAATTGTCTACACCAAAAGCTATGGGATGGCAATGCATATCAACTGAAACAACTAGTTGGAGTTGGTTATTGCAAAGGCGATGTATTTACCAGGAATTATCTCATTCGAGATCTTGGAAAAGGCTGACCCGAGAGATAATAACCAGTTGTAACTATCCATTTAAGGATTCCCTGCTGGGTTTGCCACCCAAAATTGACATCAAAATTGGGGAAATAGACTTTAAAAGGAATTTCGCAGATCTGCTTATTGGAAGTGAAGATGATAACCTAATTTTATTCCAAGAGATAATCAGACTTGACGATTTATCCAGACCTTATACTGTGAGAGTTTACACATCGTCAATGCAAGAAACATCAACAAATAAAAAATTAATCTCATATATGGAGAATATATTGGAGTTGATCTTCATGAAAATTTTATTAGTTGTGAGAAAGAAAATGTAAAGAAGCACAGACACAAGGCTGTTTAAAAATTGGGGGCTCTCGAGATTCAACTACCTACAAGATTTTGTGATCGAAGAAAGAAAGTGAAGATTATGATACTCATCCCTTACAGCAATGGTTAGAAAGAGATGTTGTCTCTCAGTTGGCTTCGATGCTTATCAGTGAGGAAATCGATGAGAAAAATACAGTATGCGGTACTTGGGCAACAAACATTATCTTATCGTGTGAACAAGAATGGAAGTGACCAAAACATTGGTGCAAAATGCAAATATCTTGATAGAATCTTCTTTTTCATCCCAGTCGATAAAGAAAACTAAAAATTGAATAAATAAACAATAACAAGTCAATTCCAAACGTGATGTTAAAGAATGAGACAGTTGGCTTTGCAAAAAATCTGGAGGACACATGTCGAGAAAAAGGAATACCAAGGTCGATATAGGGTTCAATGTTATAGCTGCTATGTGAATCAAGGAAGGAATATCACAAACRGAAAGAGCCTAGGSGGTTTGGACCCATACCTTCAGCCAGTTATATTTAAAACGACCCTAACCACTCAAACTACAATCAAAGACTATAAAAGAGGAACTCTACAGCCAGAAAAGGGGGAGTTTTTCTAAACAGAAACTTTCTGAAGGAGAAAAATTAGAGAAATAAATTTCTGAGAGAGAATTTTGGTAGAAAATTGAAAGAAGTATGTTGGAGTGTTGTGAGGATTGTTTATATTCATTCTTCTTTTACATCTTCAGAAGGGATTGATGGAATCGTCAGCAAAAGGGGGTCTTGCGAAGCAACGAAAAGGAGAAAGTGAGGATGAGTTTGTTGGCCTTCATAAGGTAAAGGTTTACTTGTTAGGTTGTTGTATTAAATCTCGATGTTATTCGACGTTAATCGGTTTCTATATTGAGGTTGTTTCCTTGTGATTCGCCACCATGGCTCCATTCCTTCTTGGTTCATCTTTGTTTTTCTTTTTCAAGCTTGGTATTTCTATTGTACATTGTGTCTAGAAGGGATAAAAACCATATACCTGGCCCTAGTCTACGCAGAGACTTGTTGATTTCGAAAATTTATGAATTTGTATGGGAAACTTTTTAAATAAAAATCAGATTCTTTCTCACTCTAAACTATCTCTTGGTTTTTCTTTAAAGTCCTCAGTTTTCCTCATCTTAATTAATTTAACACTTTGAATTCAGAATATATAAAAAAATTGTATAATTTTAAAATCACATAGTGCACTATGGATAACATACGTATATATATATCCTTCTTTTAGTTATTTCAAGGTATAGTTTTTGTTATTTTTAATTTTGTAATTAATTTTGTTATTTCTCATATCTTAAATTCTAA
>SNQJ01S0022649.1:122962-138309 GCA_010110895.2 Picea sitchensis | reverse complement strand
ACAAGGAGAGAAAAAAGTATAAAGGAAAGGCAAGGGCCTCTTCTCATTCATTCATGTATGTTTGTCTTTTGGAATTCTGGCTTCTAGCTAGAGGGCCCATCTCTTGGGGCTTTTGAGGGTTTTGACTTAAGAAACCCTAGAGGACGATTCAGTGGTGAAATATACCACCTACCTTGTCCCAAGCTTGGTCTCGGAGATGCAATACTCTCCCACACCATTCTAGTTCGTTTCTACATCAGTGCAGGAGGGTTCTACACCAGCCACAGGCACAGGAAGAGAAGGAGGGCGCACCATTGTGGGTTTCCAGCAAGGGGAGTGCACCATTCTTGGAGAGAGATTCATTGCAGGTGATTGGCAAGGCTTTTGGAGATTCTATCAGTTGGGTTTTACTTGCAGGGCCTTAGCCATGATTTCTAGTGTCTCTTGAGAGAGCTTTATGGTTCAGATTATTTCCTAGAGCAGTGGGACGAATTGGAGAGAAGGGGGGCATTTTTGAGATTCATATCTACTCAGTTTTGAGGAGTTATCCATAACATTTCGGCCTGAGAATTCAGGGGGGGGGATCCTATCACCCCGATCTATCATTTGGCCAAGTTTGGACTCATTTGGAGGTCTCCTTCATCAGGGTCGAAATTGTAGGGTTTGACAGTTTTAGGAGGGCGCAGTTCACTTGGAGGAGTTTCCCTCGGTCTTTCGGTTTGAGATTTTAGGAGGGACTTCCACTCCTCCTGATCTACAGTTTGGCATCCTCAGCATAGCATTTGGAGGTCCTTGACAGTAGGGCCGAAATTATAGGGTTTGACAGCTTAAGCAGGGCGTGGCATCTTCCAGCTTGGTGTTTGGCACTTCATACGACCCAGATCTACCTTGGCATTGGTCTTCATCTCTTATCCAGCCTTTGGAGGCTTGTAGTCTTCTATTGGGGCATTTTGTAGCAACTCTTATCTTCTAGCCATTTGATGTGTATTCCAGATCAACATCTCCATTGTAGCAGGTTCCTCTATTCATGAATAAAAGCATATTTGAGATGTTTTGGCTTGTTTGTCATATTGCATATGGTTGAGCTATGTTCCATGGTTGTCTCTTCTTATTTATAGCTGCAATACACATATATAACATATCAGTAAACCCTAAGGCCGAAATCAAGAGGCCATTCAGCAAGTAAACACATCTGAAAAAAGTAGGACAACAAAGTGTTTGACGAAATGCCACAACCAAAAAAGTTTTAAAAAGACACCAAAACCGTGATGATCCTGGCATGAGACTTCCAGAGTTGATGTATTTTAGGACTATGCGTCCCAGGAGCTAGTAGTTCATGACTTGATATGGGACCCAGGGGGCAACATGTGTGATTGCTCATCTTTTGAGGGGTTCTACTGTGTATCCCACAGGTGGACATGGGATCCTGGTATTATACTTGAAGGGATTTGGTTATTGCTTGAGGACAAGCAATTTTCTAGCAGGGAGGATTGTAATGTCCCCACTTTGGGACATCATCATAGTGCAGAGGTTTATGATGATCAGAGTAGCCAGATGGAGCTTATAGCGAGTACATGGGTTATTGAGAGGCATTGTGGGGTCCAGCTTGCATTGCTCATCATATTCCATCATTATGAGCCATTCCGCACAGGTTGGCTTTGGTTTCGTTGCATTCTGACGATTTCCATGATTTTGACTATTTTGAGCTATAAGCTAATTAAATTCACTGAAGAGGTCATTTTGGGCACATTACTTGGAGGAACCTCTCAGTGTAATAGCTCATTGGAATCGGGAGAAGCAACACTACAGGATGGGATGGTGAGAAGTGACTTTCAGTGGCTAGGGAAGCCACAAGGAGAGATAAGGTGTTTTTCAGAGGAAAAAAGGTTAATTAATTAATTAAAGTGATTTAATTAATTAATTAAAGTGATTTAATTAATTAATTAAATATTAATAAAATGAAAGTCACTTTGGAGGGACAAGGAGAGCAAAAAGTATAAAGGAAAGGCAAGGGCATCTTCTCATTCATTCATGTATGTTTATCTTTTGGATTTCTTGCTTCTAGCTAGAGGGCCCATCTCTTGGGGGTTTTGAGGGTTTTGACTTAACAAACCCTAGAGGACGATTTAGTGGTGAAATATACCACCTAGCTTGTCCCAAGATTGGTCTCGGAGATGCAATACTCTCCCACACCATTCTATTTCGTTTCTACATCAGTGCAGGAGGGTTCTACACCAGGCGCAGGCACATGAAGAGAAGGAGGGTGCACCATTGGGGGTTTCTAGCAAGGGGGGTGCACCATTCTTGGAGAGAGATTCATTGCAGGTGATTGGCAGGGCATTTGGGGATTCTATCAGTTGGGTTTTACTTGCAGGGCCTTAGCCATGATTTCTAGTGCCTCTTGAGAGAGCTTTATGGTTCAGATGATTTCCTAGAGCAGTGGGACGAATTAGAGAGAAGGGTGGCATTTTTGAGATTCATATCTACTCAGTTTGGAGGAGTTATCCATAGCATTTCGGCCTAAGACTTCAAGGGGGGGATCCTATCACCCCGATCTATCTTTTGGCCGAGTTTGGACTCATTTGGAGGTCTCCTTCATCAGGGTCGAAATTGTAGGGTTTGACAGTTTTAGGAGGGCGCAATTCACTTGGAGGATTTAGCATTTGGAGGAGTTTCCCTCGGTATTTCGGTTTGAGATTTCAGGAGGGACTTCCACTCCTCCCGATCTACATTTCGGCATCCTCAGCATAGCATTTGGAGGTCCTTGACAGTAGGGCCGAAATTATAGGGTTTAACAGCTTCAACAGGGCATGGCATCTTCCAGCTTGGTGTTTGGCACTTCATACGGCCCAGATCTACCTTGGCATTGGTCTTCATCTCTTATCCAGCCTTTGGAGGCTTGTAGTCTTCTATTGGGGCATTTTGTAGCAGCTCCTATATTCTAGCCATCTGATGTGTATTCCAGATCGACATCTTCATTGTAGCAGGTTCCTCTATTCATGAATAAAAGCATATTTGAGATGTTTTGGCTTGTCTATCATATTGCATATGGTTGAGGTATGTTCCATGGTTGTCTCTTCTTGTTTATAGCTGCAATACACGTATATAACATATTAGTAAACCCTAAGGCCGAAATCAAGAGGCCATTCAACAAGTAAACACATCTGAAACAAGTAGGACAACAAAGTGTTTGACGAAATGCCACAACCAGAAAAGTTTTTAAAAGACACCAAAACCGTGATGATCCTGGCATAATGGCTTGGGATCATTACAATATTGTTGTTTTGCGGTGTGAGTCTCTAATCATTCTGGGCTAGCCACAGTCTTATCTTCATCCAGATTTGAGCATGATGGTGGATGAAGATTTTCACCTCATAATGAATTTGAGTGCTCAAAAGGACATACATCACAAATCTCAAAGTATGACTGAACATCTTCATGAATACAATGTGACAAGTCATCCTTGAATTGATGGGACCAATCTATACTCATGTTATCATCAAGATGTCAAATAACTAGATGGTCCATGTCTGAAAAACAACCTTCCAAAGGAAAGACTTCTATATTCCTTATCTAGAAATTTCCCTCAATGTCGTAGATGGGATCCTCGTCAAAACCAAAACAATAAACATCCCATCCATGCCTTCCAACATGTATGAAATCATCAATATTCTCAATCTCATAGTCACATAAAGGGTCTATTGCATCAAGGGCTCCCTCCTCTAGCACTTCTTCACTTCCAAAATCACAGAATAAAGTATAATCAAAGTTTTCGAAAGGATTATAACTTACCATGTTCTCTTCTTGATGTGTAAGAGGAACGAAGGCCTGGATGTCTTCATCAAATGGAGGGGCAGACACAAGCACTTTATCTTCATAAGGATTCTCTTCATGGATTAAGTCGTCAAAGTGCTCAGTACATTCACAAGGTAACTTGTGTTCTTCTTCGCGATGACTCACCTCTTTAATCAAGCATTAATGGGGTAATTCCTGCTCCTCTTCAACGGGTTGATAAGCCTCTTGATAAGCTTATTTCTTGATACTAATCACTTGAGGAGGAATGTGAGGCAGGAAAACTTCACCTCCATTAAGTGGGAGAAAAGATACCAATGTCTCATCTTGGTTTTCGTGATGTTTCACTTCATCAGGATCTTCTTCTTCTTGACAATTTTCTTGATGGGCGTGCTCTTTAAGAAAATATTCATCATTATGGACTTGATCTTCAATGAGTTTGAGACTTCTTTAGGCATCAAGAATGATCGATCCTGGGTTGGAAAGTTCTCCAGGTAACCGTATTTATTTTTCACAACATCACATAGTGACTTCACTTCGTAATAGGCAATGGCAACCTCCCTTGTTGCGTTTTGGGTAGATTTCTTCTCATAATTTCGGAGGATAATGTTGTATTCTTCTTTTCTTTTCATGCGGTACTCGCCCAAGAGGTCTTTATTATGGCAGTGCTCTATTAATTGTTCACAAAACTCATTGTCTTATCCCATCGTCTCCTTATTTATCCCTAGGAATGGGGGACAACAGATCCCATAGTCATTGGGTCATCACAACCCTTTGCACAAACTAGATTCAAACGCTTGTTCTCGTTATTCATATGAGCTCCTTTTTCCAATGGGCACGTGACATTCCCTTTTTCCGAAAAAGAGACCACCAAAGGATGCTTGTTTCCAGTAACCTCCTTTGACAACAAATTCTTTGAACCCATACTTCCTTCTTTAAAGGGAGGCTATGGGCATTAACTAAATGACCACTTTGGTGACATTATAAGCATCCAAATGGAATACCCACACAATCAAGTATTTGTTACACACAAACATATCCTTTTTCTAGAGTCATTCTCTCTCCCAAACCTTTGCACAATTCAATACCTACCAAAATCCTGGCAGTGGCCATTGAACCTGGATCTTTGAAGGACAAGTCTCCTTCATAGAACCCCCTATTGCAATCTCTATCACTTTAAGAACATTGACGACCAAAAATCTAAGAGAAGCCCTGCCAACTTAACCCAAACCAAAGTATTCACCACCTTCTATGTTCTTACATAAAAAAAAAGGCATCCATCTTTTCAACAGTAATGATGCGGGCCCCCATTTTTAGAAGTCTACCGATATTTTATCCACTTCAATAATTACCCTCAAGTGAAAATCCATCCACCCTCTCACACGTAGAGAAAATACCAGCGAGTAACCTAATAGAGGAGTCCAATTAACGTTGATCCAATCTTTTTCGGTTTTCACACACATTCAATGACAATGAAAGTCACCAACTACCACTTTATTTGACATATTCACAACTTCGTTCAACTCAATTTCATCCCTCATAACCAAATTAATAGGTACAACCTTTTTCTTGATGCATTTGTGGTGTGTTTGGGCCTCAAAGTCAGATTTCTTTGAAGGTGGAGCTTCCATTAAACCTTTCCCTCCTAGCAGTCTTAGCAGTTCTCTGAACTCTTACCACGTCTGTCTTTCCATCCTCCACACAATGCAACTAAATCCAAAGCTGACCCAATAAATCCCTTGCCAAAAATCACCACCAGGCAAATCACCATATGACAAATTGCACACAGTATTAGGATGAGCAGAACAAGGAAGAATCTCACCTTGCGAGGCACCCTCCACCTTACTGTAGGAATGATGGATCCCCTACTGTAAAATAACAAGAAGATTTGACATACATTCCCTAAATCCACCTCCAAATCCATGACCTAACAATATATATCCACCCTCTAGTCCAAGTCGACCTTCCTCTAATCGTTCATTTGAAGTACCATAAAGTGTTGTGTCCGGATAATCCTCATCCCAACCATACAATTTTTTAACCACCTTCATAAGAGTTTCTAAAGTCTCATTCTCCAAAGGAAGAGACATTGACAAGGACCTTAGGGGGAGAGGGCCTCAAACCTTTAGGCGTGCCCACGATGATAGCCAAAGGCCAAATTTTGCATCCCTTGTAGGGATCTTTTGAAAAATCTACCAAATCCTCTTCCATCCTTCAAAATCCTCCATTTACCACTTCAAGACCTATACAAATGGTTTATATAAGCTCTTACTATCATCAACAAATCAATTATGATATTTGACTCTTCATAGTGGATAATTAAGGAGTAAATTCTGAAAAGAATGAAAAATGTACATAACACTCACCATATTGTCATGCAATAATAAGTTACAATGCTTAAAAAAATATTTTTCTAACAAAAATAAGTCTGTGTTTAGCTTAAATATAAAGGAATAAGTAACATTTTTCTTTTGGCGTTGTCTAACTATTCTACGTTTAGGTCTTTTTTGCTGGAATCCAATGACATAAATTGATCCAGATTTAGGAGCGGAACAAACTGATTAACATATTGAATACAATAAACACATAGATATGAAGAATAACACAGATATCCAATGAAAAATATTGTCTATTGAATAATGAAATAGGTTGAAACTGTAAAACTGCAGAACTGAAACACTTGCTTGAATGGTAGTAGCTATCTTTGAGAATAGATGTGGTTGCTACGCGCATCTGGATTACAATGAGGCTCCAGAGGCCTTTTTGATATTACTCATGAATGCCAAAACCTTAGACATCCAAAAACCTAACCCTAGAAGGTGAAACGCCAAAAGTCATGTGGGCCCCTATGAGTAAGTTGGTGTAAGTTGGTACCTCAACTTCCCAGGGTCGTAACTTTTGCATACAACCTTCGTTTTAGGCGTGTGATAGCCCGTTGGAAAGGTATTTCAGAGAGCTACACATTCCATCGTCAAACTCTAACTTTGTCTACAATTTGATTGTGGCAAGCCAAAAAAACACTGTTTAGGCCTCCAAAACTGCCCTGGAAGTACAACAAGATGTGCGGACATGAAAACATACAAAATAAGCCAATTGGATTAGGAGAGAGGCCACCAGTATCCACCTGGAGGATGTGTGGGGCTTCAGATAGCCCCAGAAGTGTAGAACCCACAATTACAAAGAAGTACATAAGAAAGTACTGAACAAAAACGGACAAGAGGAGCCAGTTGGAATAAGTGGGTGGCCACAAATATCCACCTGGATCATAAATCTAGAGGAAATCACAAATTTTTATTGTTTAAATTGCATTTATGAATACATAAATGGATTCAGCGTGTTAGAAAACCCTTGAAGCACTCTGATTATACAAATTTAACCACTCAAATCTTTAGATCCAACACTTTCTCATCGAATTTCAAACAAAATTAAACAAAAAAATACCCAGAAAAAAACAAAACTTAGAACGTTTAAACTATAATTTTTTTCTTTTAATTAATATAAAAAACATGTAACAATTTTTGAACTCATTGTTTGATGAACACAAATGTCTTAATTTATAGAAATATAATCAATTGGAAATAAGGTAGTTTTTCCTGGGAAGAATTCCAATATTCCTATAACTTATGCAATACCTAGTCGTAATAATTCTATGGTCTTATGTGTATTCATTATCATTACATACCTCTTTTGCTTTAAAAAAAATCATTTAGGTTTTCATGTTACATCTTTGATATCGCTGTTATGGTTGACAAAAATATAAATTTTTGAAAAACCTAAGAGAAGATTTACTGGACCAAAACGAACTCATTTGATTTTTTTTTTTCACTATATTTATATTAAAACCTTCGGATTAAAGGCAAATACATTAAAAGTTTTTTTATTTAATAGTTACAATACTAAATATAATATCAAACAATTATATTATTTTTATTTTTAAGGTTATATCAATTATTTTTTATTATTATTCGTTTTTTTTTTTTTTCAATTTCTAAAACTTAGAAATTGTTAATCAATTATTTTTTATTATTATTAAATTTTTTTTTTCAATTTCTAAGTTTTAGAAATTGTTAATAAATTTTTTGGTTGCTTAAATTTTTTTAGAGATAAATTATGTATACAATTTTGACACATCAGCTTTATAAAAAACAAATGAAGTTGAAATAATTCTTTTACCAAATAGATACAAACAAACAAATTCTTTTACCAATTACTATAATTTTACTTTTTTTATATGAATAATATAAACACACTTAACTATTGATGTCAAAATTGCAAATAAAAAATCATAATGTTAGAAGGTTTTTTTTTTTTAAAGATAATTTATCATATAAATAAATAACTTTAACATTGTTATTTATTAATTTCAAAATTGCAAGTAAAAGAATTGTAATGATATTATGTCATAAGAGTTTTTTTTTTAAGGAGAAATGCTTTTTGTTTCTTACTATATTTATCTTAAAAATTATGAGATTAAAGCATAGATATTTTGGGAGCTAATTTTCCATGTTTTTTTTCAAAAAAAGATTTGTCAAATTCCATTTTTTCTAAAAACAATTCTCCCAAATTCTATAGAATAAAATTATTTTACCTTAAAATTTACCAAAATTTTATAGAAACTCTATAAAATCCTTAGAAATTTGAATATTTTTACAAAACTATAGTCAAACATTTTACATTTTGCATATTAAGGACTAGCAAGATTAATAAACCTATGGTCGTACAGATGGCTATCTCTTGGAGGAAGGTTAACTTTAATCAAAGTTGTCTTGCAAAACATTCAAGTATATTGGCTTTCCTTAGCTAAAATCCCTTCCTCCATCATCAAGGCCATCAGGAGTAAAATGTTCCATTTCCTATGGGCTGGAAACTCCAAAGACAAAAAATACCATCTTACTTCTTGGGAAAGTATATCTCTGCCTAGAAGGATGGGGGGATGGGGAATTCAAAACCTGGATTGGTTTGGTCTCGTTCTTTCGAGAAAAAGCCTTTGGAGGGCCCTATTTGGAGAGGTTTATGGTCTGAAGTTCTTAAGGACAAATATCTTAAAGCTTGGTCTGTGTGGGAATGGATCTCTCTTCCTCATCATCCTTTAGGGAATGCCTCAAACTTTTGGAGAGGTATGTTATTAACTGTACCCTCGTTGAAGTCATGGTTAATTTGGAGCGTGGGGAATGGTATGCAAGTCAAGCTAGGGCTTGATTCCTTTGTAGGAGGGGAGTCCTTCTTCAGCCTCTCTTCTAATCTATGTGACTTTTTAAAATCCATTGGCATCCATTTTTTAGGTTAGATCCAAAATCCTCTTTATCCGATCAATGGACAAAACTATTGGCTTACTGCATGTGATTTTGGTCTAGATCGTAGTTGGGCTCATGAATGGGCACAATTTATTAGTAATTTAGATTCTATTGGATTGAGGCTTACAGAGGAACCTGACAGTCTAGCTTGGGCAAGGAACTACTCTAAAGGTATTGTAACCATAAAATTAGCTTATGATGACATCTCTGCTACAAATTCCATGATAGTTGCAAAATGGTGGTATAAAAAATTCTGGAATTGGAACCTCCCTGAGAAACTCAAATGTTTTTGTTGGTTATGCTTGGAAGGAAAGATTCTTACTTGGGAGAAACTTCAGAAAAGGGGCTATTATGGGCCCAGTTTAAGTTTTTTGTGTCTTAGAGAGGAAGAGACCACTCCTCGTTTATTCATTAACTGTTTGTTTTTTCAGAGAGTATGGGTACGGGTCTGCGATAAAGTATTCTTATCTGGTGTTTGGAGAGGTGCCTCTATTGACCGTTGTTTACAAGAATGGGTAAAAGAAAGACGCATGATGGTTGAATGACCAATTTTCATTATGTGGGGTATATGGCTTACTAGGAACAATTCTATATTTGAAGGATATAGCCCTGACCTTGAAGATACTAGTTTTAAATTCTTACTTTTTTTCAAGAGCATCATAAAGACAAATTTGTAAATGTTGACTCTCCTATAAGATACTCTTTTCCAAACTTGTAGGATAATATACCGGTGGTTTTTTTTGATGGAGTTGCTTCTTGTGGTATATGTGGAGCATGTTTTATTCTTAATTTGTCTCAACATCATTCATATCATGCACACTTTGGAGGTGGAAAAGGAACTAATACCAAGACATAATTGCTTGCTTTGTGGGGAATACTTTGGTTGATCGTGATTATTTTCAGAACGAAATGAAAGCAGAGATATTACAAAGAAATACACATAAAAATTGTCAGAAACAAAGAAAATCAACAATACATGATTTCTATTAACGAAAGAAATGTACAAAGATTGTAAAAATACATAGTGCAAGACTCGCTAGAATGGTGGCAGCTTTATCTCTGAGAAGAGATGTGGCGGTTACGCTGATTCTTAAGAAGATGATTACAATGAGGCTCTAAAGACCTTTTTTTGAGAAACATGAATGCCAAAACCCCAGACATCCAGAAACCTAACCCTGGGAGATGAAGCGCCAAAAGTCACATGGGCCTCGTTGGGGTAAGTTAGTACATTAACTTCTCGGGGTCGTAACTTTTGCTTACAATTTTGGTTTTAGGCGTGAGATAGCCCGTTGGAAAGGTATTTTCGAGAACTACACATTATGCCATCAAACTATGTCTTCGTATATAGTTTGATTATGGCAAGCTAAGAAAACATTGTTTAGAGCCCCAAAATGCCCCTGGAAGTACATAAAGATATATTGACATGAAAACTTCCAAAATAAGCCAGTTGGAATAGGTGGGCAACCACCAATATCCACCTGGATTCTATGTAGGGCTTCAAGATAGCCCAGTAAGTGCAGAACCCACAATTACAAAGAAATGCCCCCATTACAGAGAAACGTGCCAAACTAAAAATTGTCAAGATGAGCTAGTTGGAATTTGGAACAGGTGGGTGGCCACCAATATCCACCTGGATCAATCCTCCCCTCTTAAGAAGCAATGGTCTCCATTGCGTTGAGTGCCCGGGGAAGAGGGGAAAGCATATTCTGAACCTAAATCTTGGTGAGCTGCGTGCCTTATTGGATAAGTTGCGCTGCTTGGTCACAAACCTACTGTTGGTGGGGTTGAATCTGTTCCACCAACCTGTAGTCTCAGGGATTGACGCAACATTGTGTAGGCACCATTGTAGGTGAAGAAATAATATTTGCTTTCTCCTCTACAATCTGCTTCTGCTAGACAGAAGGTGCTGAGGCTGTAGTGGACTTTTGTGCATCCTTTGAACAGACTGTGAAGTGGATGAGTTTTGCAGTATAAGAGGTTACCTTGCGACATTGTTTTGGTGGAACAATAGTCAGAACTACCTTTGGTATCTTGTAGAGCTGACCCCCCAGAGTAATAATGACACTATGAGGTCGAGACTCATAAACAACATGATGTTTCCACATATATAGTTGGCCCAAAACAACATCACAGACATCAAGAGGGGAAACATCACACACTACCTCATCCTTGAAGGGTTGGATGCCATAGGACAGGTGGCACTGCTGGCTGACATAGAGATCTCGTCCTTAGTGAAGCCACTTGATGTTATATGGTTGCAGGTGTGGAGTTGTTGACAACCCCAACTGTTTGACGACCTCAGTTGAGATGAGGTTCTTTTGGCTGCCGCTATCAACAATGAAATGCAACAGGGTCCCTTTCACCCACATCCGTGAATGGAAGAGGTGCTCCCCCTCTTCAATATCTATTGGTTCTTTTGGTTGAATTGTTGTGGTCATGACAATATCAATAGGGTTTGCATCAATGATCTATTTGTTTTCAACAGTTTTTGGATCAAATTCTGAATCAGAGTTTGGCTCCTTGTCTTTGACCTCGACCACCAATGACTATTTCAAACGACATTCATCCGTGTTGTGCTAGGGGATTTTGTGGAAGTCACACCACTTCCCAGTGTCATTCTACGTCTTTCCTTTACCCTTCTTTTCCAATGTCTTGAATTGGTTTTCGAGAGGTTGTTGGTTAGGGCCGTCTTTACCATGCTTTGGTTGTTGCGGATTTGCAGATCCAAAATCCCATTTGTTCTAGTGCCTAATTTTCTGCTTGATTTTGACAGCATATCGATAGGCAACTCCCAATGATGAGATGTTTAGGAAATCCATTTCGGTTTGGATGTACCTATGTAGAGCCCAACGATATTTCAGAACCAGATGCTGCTCAGAGTCTTTGATACCTAGCTTGGTGCGCAAGGTATGGAAAGTATTTGTGAATTCCGACATTGTTTGGCTCTTCTCTTGTCGTAGTGTGGTCCATCTCATGTACCGATCTTCATAATTATCAACAAGGTAGTATTGTTCCTTAACCACATCCAAAAAAAAATACCAAGTGGGCTCAACCCCATATATTCCAGATTCCTCTATCGAACTTTGCTCCCAGTAAGTTTCCCACCAATGTTTGACATGGGGGAGAGCCTTGAGGAGGGCAAAGGTGATGTTTTCCCTGTCGGAAAACTGTGGTCAAAGAAATAAATTTCTAGCAGATTCAACCATTTTTCTAAAGCAATCGTATTTATCTGACCATCAAATACAGGAATATCAAAATTAACTTGTACCTTTAAGGGAGAGGTTCCGCCAAAGTGGCCGCTTGATGAAGATGCACCTTTTGCTATCGACAGGCATTGAAGGATGTGGGCAAAATTCTCCATCATTTCGTCCCTCTGTCGCGCAAGAGCTTGCTCAAGTAACATGTTAATAGAATCTTCTGCTCTGCCAGTTTTTTTTTTTGTGACCATAGAGGGTTTCTTGGGTGTGCGAGAGCGATTTTCCTCAAGAGAGACAAGATCGAGACTCAACTTGCTATACTTGGACCTCATTGGGGACATGCACTGAAAAACAATCAAGAGCAACTTGCTCTGATACCACTGATCCAGATTATTTTCGGAACGAAATGAAAGAAGAGATATTACAATGAAATACACATAAAAATTGCTAGAAACAGATAAATACAACAATACATGATTTCTATTAATGAAATAAATGTACAGAGACTATAAAAATATAGAGTGCAAGACTCGCTAGAATGGTGGCAACTTTATCTCTGAGAAGAGATGTGAGAGATACGCTCATTGGCAAGAAGATGATTACAATGAGGCTCTAAAGGCCCTTTTATGATAAACATGAATGCCAAAACCCTAGACATCCAAAAACCTAACCCTAGGAGATGAAGCGCCAAAAGTCATGTGGGCCCGTTGGGGTAAGTTAGTACATTAACTTCCTGGGGTCGTAACTTTTGCATATGATCTTCATTTTAGGCGTTTGATATCCCGTTGGAAAGGTCTTTTCAAGAACTATGCAATATGCCGTCAAACTCTAACTCTGTTTACAGTTTGACTATGGAAAGCCAATAAAACATTGTTTAGAGCCCCAAAACGGCCCTGGAAGTACATAAAGATGTACTGACATGAAAAATTCCAAAATAATTCAATTGGAATAGGTGGGCGACCACTAATATCCACTTGGATGCTGTGTATGGCTCCAGGACAGCCCCATGAGTGCATAACCCACAATTACAAAGAAATGTCCCCATTACAAAGAAACATGCTGAACTAAAAACTGTCAAGATGAGCTAGTTGGAATTTGGAACAGGTGGGTGGCCACCAATATCCACTGGGATCATTGGTTGGCTAGATCAAAATCTATCAATCAATTACAAGTTCTAGGTGATTCAAAGGTCATCATCATTTGGGTTGAAGGAAAATTCAAGTTACAACTTTTGGAACTTGAACACTGAAAGAGGAGGAATGGGCTTCTTAAACAACAATTTGGTTTTATATCAGTTTCCCATATCTACAGGCATCATAATTATGAAACTGACTCTTTGTCGAAGAAGGCGGTTCATATCTCTACATGAACTCTTTTAATAGAAGAATGGATCAATGGGAGGATATCCTCCATGGAATCGTGTCCCTTGTCTTTGTCTTAGATGATCTTTTATGTCAGCTTTTCTTTTGTGTGGTTGTGTTGGGCAAATTTGGAAATCTCTGTTTCTATGAATCTTCAAGTTTGTTTTAGTATGGTTGTCTTGGAACCATGAGAGGATAGGTAGTCATGTTTTGTTTATTAGTGCCTCGGGAAAGGAATGTTGATATCATCCTAGTTGAATACTGGGATTTAGTAGTTGTTGTATCAACTTGGATAACATGTCTAACTAAAACAAGAGCAATTATGTACTCGATATATTATCTTTGATTAGAAATAATAACAAGATAATGATTTTTTTCCTTGTTGAAAAATATTAGCCCAAGTTTCTACATATTAATATGAATTTCTATCTTTAAAAGTATCATTGGATTAAAGTTGACTAAATCAAACATATTAAAAGTACTTTATTCAAGTGTGAGACTCTCCTCTACATGCCACTGGTTACAATCCTAAATACCCACACAAGAAAATTACATTAATATCAAACAACTAAACTACTTTTCACACTATATCAAATATTTTTTTTACAATGATTTACTTTTCTTTATTTTGAAATGATTTAGAGTGGACACTCCATCCATCTAGAGATAAAATAATTTTTTTCCGCTTTTTTGGGGGAATATTTTGCGGCCATATTTGCTTGAAATATGGCAAGTAATTGTTGGATCTTGTTAGTATAATTTCAGTGTCTCACTAATTTTTCCAATCCATTTCTACATTCAAAAATGTAATTTAAACAACATAAAATAGTGATTTTGTGCATATTTAAGTTGCTCGATTCTAACGAAAAAAACCAAAACTAACCAAAACATAAAATTGTTAGACAAAACCTGATTTTTTTACTAGTACAAACAAAAACAAACAAATTCTTTTACCAAGTCTCTGTAACTTTACTTTCTCTATATAAATAATATAAATGTTATATAACTTTACTTTCTCTATATAAATAATATAAATGTTATATAACTTTACTTTCTCTATATAAATAATATAAAAGTTATATAACTTTACTTTCTCTATATAAATAATATAAAAGTTAACTATTAATATCAAAATTGCAAATAAAAAAATTATAATAATATTATATTACAAGATTTAAAAAATAATAATTTACCTTATAAATAACATTAACATTGTTATTAGTCCCTGCCAAAGGCTTGGGACTATAGCAATGAGTTGCTCATTGACTATCTATTAGTTTATAGTTGACTTAAAATTTATGTGCTATATTGAATGTGTAACATAGGAAATCAATAAATATATTTTTCTAAATAATAAAAAAACATATTTTTCTAAAGTTTTATTGGCTAATATCTTTGATGTGTTATTGCAGGCTTCACGTCATTCAATGTATAAAATTAATTACACAATTAATAAATTTGCCAGTTTGACATGACAAAGATGTTGGGTGCTAGGTACAAATGTTTAAATATACCCTAAAAAAAATGTTTACTTTTGTTTTTGATAGTTTTTTGAGAAATGTATAGTAAAATTTAAAATTGCATAGGAAGAGCGGACTTTTAAAGGGCCCGTCATGTAGTCAAACTGACAAATCACTATCTGATTTCCAAGTCACGAATCACATGTGGGTTCGTGTTGTCACTTCTGCGCCTTCAGTGGTTCCATCGGGATTCAGAATTAATGG
>SNQJ01S0022649.1:93919-117606 GCA_010110895.2 Picea sitchensis | reverse complement strand
TTTTTTTGTTTCTTAAGTTTTTTTGGAGATAAATTATATATACAATTTTGACATGTCTATTATTTAAAGTGGACACTTTACCTATCATAAAAAAACAAATGAAATTGAAATAATTCTTTTACCAAATAGATAGAAACAAACAAATTCTTTTACCAATTACCTATAATTTTACTTTCTTTATATGAATAATATAAACACACTTAACTATTGATGCCAAAATTGCAAATAAAAAATTATAATGATATTATGTTAGAAGGTTTTTTTTTTTTAAAGATAATTTACCATATAAATAAATAACTTTAACCTTGTTATTTATTAATTTCAAAATTGCAAGTAAAAGAATTGGAATGATATTATGTCATAAGAGTTTTTTAAAGGAGATATGTTTTTTGTTTCTCACTATATTTATCTTAAAAACCATGGGATTAAAGCATAGATGATTTTGGGGGTTAAATTTCTCAAATGGGCTAATTTTCCATGTTTTTTTTCAAAAAAAGATTTGTCAAATTCCATTTTTTCTAAAAACAATTCGCCCAAATTCCATATAATAAAATTATCTTACCTTTAAATTTACCAAAATTTTATAGAAATTATATAAAATCCTTAGAAATTTGAATATTTTTACAAAACTATTGTCAAACATTTCACATTTTGCATAGTAAGGACTAGTAAGATTAATAAACCCATGGTCATACAGATGGCTATCTCTTGGAGGAAGGTTAACTTTAATCAAAGTTGTCTTACAAAACATTCAAGTATATTGGCTTTCCTTAGCTAAAATCCCTTCCTCCATCATCGAGGCTATCAGGAGTAAAATGTTCCATTTCCTATGGGCTGGAAACTCCAAAGACAAAAAATACCATCTTACTTCTTGGGAAAGTATATCTCTGCCTAAAAGGATGGGGGGATGGGGAATTAAAAACCTGGATTGGTTTGGTCTCGTTCTTTCGGAAAAAAGCCTTTGGAGGGCCCTATTTGGAGAGGTTTATGGTCTAAAGTTATTAAGGACAAATATCTTAAAGCTTGGTCTATGTGGGAATAGATATCTCTTCCTCATCATCCTCTGGGAAATGCCTCAAACTTTTGGAGAGGTATGTTATTAACTGTACCCTCGTTAAAGTCATGGTTAATCTGGAATGTGGGGAATGGTATGCAAGTCAAGCTAGGGCTTGATTCCTTTGTAGAAGAGGAGTCCTTCTTCAGCCTCTCTTCTAATCTATGTGACTTTTTAAAATCCATTGGCATCCATTTTTTAGGTTAGATCCAAAATCCTCTTTATTTGATCAATGGACAAAACTATCGGCTTACTGCATGTGATTTTGGTCTGGATGGTAGTTGGGCTCATGAATGGGCACAGTTTATTAGTAATTTAGATTTTATTGGACTGAGGCTTACAGAGGAACCTGACAGTCTAGCTTGGGCAAGGAACTACTCTGAAGGTATTGTAACCGTAAAATTAGCTCATGATGACATCTTTGCTACAAATTCCATGATAGTTGCAAAATGGTGGTATAAAAAATTATGGAATTGGAACCTCCCTGAGAAACTCAAATGTTTTTGTTGGTTATGCTTGGAAGGAAAGATTCTTACTTGGGAGAAACTTCAGAAAAGGGGCTATTATGGGCCCAGTTTAAGTTTTTGTGTCTAAGAGAGGAAGAGACCACTCCTTGTTTATTCATTAATTGTTTGTTTTTTAAGAGAGTATGGGTACTGGTCTGCGATAAATTGTTCTTATCTGGTGTTTGGAGAGGTGCCTCTATTGACCGTCGTCTACAAGAATGGGTAAAAGAAAGACGCATGATGGTTGAATTACCAATTTTCATTATGTGGGGTATCTGGCTTACTAGGAACAATTCTATATTTCAAGGATATAGCCCTAACCTTGAAGATACTAGTTTTAAATTCTTACCTTTTTTCAAGAGTATCATAGAGACAAATTTGTAAATGTTGACTCTCCTATAAGATACTCTTTTCCAAACTTTCAGGATAATATACCGGTGGGTTTTTTTGATGGAGTTGCTTCTTATGGTGTTTGCGGAGCATGTTTTACTCTTAATTTGTCTCAACATCATTCATATCGTGCACACTTTGGAGGTGGCAGAGGAACTAATACCAAGACATAATTGCTTGCTTTGTGGGGAATACTTTGGTTGATCGTGATTATTTTTAGAACGAAATGAAAGCAAAGATAATACAAAGAAATACACAAAAAAATTGCTAGAAACAGAGAAATTCAACAATACATGATTTCTATTAATGAAAGAAATGTACAAAGATTGTAAAAATACATAGTGCAAGACTCACTAGAATGGTGGCAGCTTTATCTCTGAGAAGAGATGTGGCGGCTACGCTCATTCTTAAGAAGATGATTACAATGAGGCTCTAAAGGCTTTTTTCTGAGAAACTTGAATGCCAAAACCCCAGACATCCAAAAACCTAACTCTGGGAGATGAAGCGCCAAAAGTCATGTGGGCCCCGTTGGGGTAAGTTAGTACATTAAGTTCTCGGGGTCGTAACTTTTGCATACGATTTTGTTTTTAGGCGTGCGATAGCCCATTGGAAAGGTCTTTTTGAGAACTACACATTATGCCATCAAACTATGTCGCTGTCTATAGTTTGATTGTGGCAAGCTAAGAAAACACTGTTTAGAGCCCCAAAACGGCCCTGGAAGTACATAAAGATGTATTGACATGAAAACTTCCAAAATATGCCAGTTGGAATAGGTGGGCAACCACCAATATCCACCTGGATTCTTTGTAGGGCTTCAAGATAGCCCAGTAACTGCAGAACCCACAATTACAAAGAAATGTCCCCACTACAGAGAAACGTGCCAAACTGAAAATTGTCAAGATGAGCCAGTTGGAATTTGGAACAGGTGGGTGGCCACCAATATCCACCTGGATCAATCCTCCCCTCTTAGGAAGCAATGGCCTCCATTGTGTTGAGTGCCCGGGGAAGAGGGGAAAGCATTTTCTGAACTTGAATCTTGGTGAGTTGCGTGCCTTATTGGATAAGTTGCGCTGCTTGGTTTGTGGAAGGACGTCACAAGCCTGTTGTTGGTGGGGTTGAATCTGTTCCACCAACCTGTTGTCTCGGGGATTAATGGGGCATTTTGTAGGCACCATTGTAGGTGAAGAAATAATATATGCTTTCTCCTCTACAATCTGCTTCTACTGGATAGAAGGTGTTGAGGCTGTAGTGGCCTTTTGTGCATCCTTTGAACAGACTGTGAAGTGGATGAGTTTTGCAGTATGAGAGGTTACCTTGCGACATTGTTTTGGTGGAACAATAGTTAGAACTACCTTTGGTATCATGTAGAGATGACCCCCAGAGTAATAATGACACTACGAGGTCGAGACTCATAAACAACATGATGTTTCCACATATATAGTTGGCCCAAAACAACATCACAGACATAAAGAGGGGAAACATCACACACTACCTCATCCTTGAAGGGTTGGATGCCATAGGACAGGTGGCACTGCTGGCTGACATAGAGATCTCGTTGTTGGTGAAGCCACCCGATGTTGTATGGTTGCGGGTGTGGTGTTGTTGACAACCCCAACTGTTTGACGAACTCAGTTGAGATGAGGTTCTTTTGGCTGCTGCTATCAACAATGAAATGCAATAGGGTCCCCTTCACCCACATCCGTGAATGGAAGAGGCGCTCCCCCTCTTCAAGATCTATTGGTTCTTTTGGTTGAATTGTTGTGATCGTGACAATATCAGTAGGGTTTGTATCAATGATCTGTCTGTTTTCAATATTTTTTGGATCAGATTCTGAATCAGAGTTTGGCTCCTTGTCTTTGACCTCGACCACCAATGACTATTTCAAACGACATTCATCCGTGTTGTGCCAAGGGATTTTGTGGAAGTCACACCATTTCCCAGTGCCATTCTACGTCTTTCCTTTACCCTTCTTTTCCAGTGTCTTGGATTGGTTGTCGAGAGGCTGTTAGTTAGGGTCGTCTTTACCATGCTTTTGTTGTTGCGTATTTGCAGACCCAAACTCCCATTTGTTCTAGTGCCTAAATTTCTGCTCGATTTTGACAGCATATCGATAGGCAACTCCCAATGATGAGATGTTTAGGAAATCCATTTCGGTTTGGATGTACCTATGCAGAGCCCAACAATATTTTAGAACCAGATGTTGCTTAGAGTCTTTGATACCCAGCTTGGTGTGCAAGGTATGGAAAATATTTGTGAACTTCGACATTGTTTGGCTCTTCTCTTGCCGTAGTGTGGTCCATCTCATGTACTGGTCTTCATAATTATCAACAGGGTAGTATTGTTCCTTGACCGCATCCACAAAAAATACCAAGTGGGCTCGACCCCATATATTCCAGATTCCTCTATGGAACTTTGCTCCCAGTAAGTTTCCCACCAATGTTTAACATGGGGGAGAGCCTTGAGGAGGGCGAAGGTGATGTTTTCCCTGTCGAAAAAATTGTGAACAAAGAAATAACTTTCTAGTAGATTCAACTATTTTTCTAAGGCATCTGTATTTATCTGATCGTTAAATACGGGAATATCAAAATTAACTTGTACCTTGAAGGGAGAGGTTCCTCCAAAGTGGTCGCTTGATGAAGATGTGCCTTTTGCTATCGGCAGGCATTGAAGGATGTGGGCAAAATTCTCCATCATTTCGCCCCTTTGTCGCACAAGAGCTTGCTCAAGCAACATGTTAATAGAATCTTCTGCTCTGCCGATTTTCTTTTCTGCGATCATAGAAGGTTTCTTGGGCGTGCGAGAGTGATTTTCCTCAAGAGAGACAAGATCGAGACTCAACTTGCTATACTCGGACCTCATTGGGGACATGCACTGAAAAACAATCAAGAGCAACTTGCTCTGATACCACTGATCCAGATTATTTTCGAAACGAAACGAAAGCAGAGATATTACAATGAAATACACATAAAAATTGCTAGAAACAGATAAATACAACAATACATGATTTTTATTAATGAAATAAATGTACAGAGACTATACAAATATAGAGTGCAAGACTTGCTAAAATGGTGGCAACTTTATCTTTGAGAAGAGATGTGACATATACGCTCATTGGAAAGAAGATGATTACAATGAGGCTCTAAAGGCCTTTTTATGATAAACATGAATGCCAAAACCCTAGACATCCAAAAACCTAACCCTAGAAGATGAAGCACCAAAAGTCATGTGGGCCTGTTGGGGTAATTTAGTACATTAACTTCCCGGGGTCGTAACTTTTGCATACGATCTTCATTTTAGGCGTTTGATATCCCGTTGGAAAGGTCTTTTCGAGAACTATGCAGTACGCCGCCAAACTCTAACTCTGTTTACAGTTTGACTATGGAAAGCCAATAAAACATTGTTTAGAGCCCCAAAACGGCCTTGTAAGTACATAAAGATGTACTGACATGAAAAATTCCAAAATAAGTCAGTTGGAATAGGTGGGCAACCACTAATATCCACCTCGATGCCGTTTATGGCTTTAGGACAACCCCGTGAGTGCATAACCCACAATTACAAAGAAATGTGCCCATTACAAAGAAACATGCTGAACTGAAAACTGTCAAGATGAGCTAGTTGGAATTTGGAACAGGTGGGTGGCCACCAATATCCACCGGGATCATTGGTTGGCTAGATCAAAATCTATCAATCAATTACAACTTCTAGGTGATTCAAAGGTCATCGTCAATTGGGTTGAAGGAAAATTCAAGTTACAAATTTTGGAACTTGAACACTGAAAGAGGAGGAATGAGCTTCTTAAACAACAATTTGGTTTTATATAAGTTTCCCATATCTACAGGCATCATAATTATGAAGCCGACTCTTTGTCGAAGAAGGCAATTCATATCTCTACATGAACTCTTTTAATAGAAGAATAGATCAATGGGAGGATATCCTCCATGGAATCGTGTCCCTTGTCTTTGTCTTAGATGATATTTTATGTCAGTTTTTCTTTTGTGTGGTTGTGTTGGGCAGATTTGGAAATCTCTGTTTCTATGAATCTTCAAGTTTGTTTTAGTATGGTTGTCTTGGAACCATGAGAGGATAGGTAGTCATGTTTTGTTTATTAGTGCCTTGGGAAAGGAATGTTGATATCATCCTAGTTGAATACTGGGAT
Source organism: Picea sitchensis (assembly GCA_010110895.2). Lineage (NCBI taxonomy): Eukaryota > Viridiplantae > Streptophyta > Pinopsida > Pinales > Pinaceae > Picea > Picea sitchensis. The sequence goes on along the minus strand of SNQJ01S0022649.1, from coordinate 111,500 downwards.
TTAGTAGTTGTTGTATCAACTTGGATAACATGTCTAACCGAAACAAGAGGAATTATGGACTCGATATATTATCTTTGATTAGAAATAATAACAAGATAATGATTTTTTTCCTTGTTGAAAAATATTAGCCCAAGTTTCTACATATTAATATGAATTTCTATCTTTAAAAGTATTATTGAATTAAAGTTGACTAAATCAAACATATTAAAAGTACTTTATTCAAGTGTGAGACTCTCCTCTACATGCCACTCGTTACAATCCTAAATACCCACACAAGAAAATTACATTAATATCAAACAACTAAACTACTTTTCATACTATATTAAATATATTTTTTACAATGATTTACTTTTCTTTATTTTGAAACGATTTAGAGTGGACACTCCATCCATCTAGAGATAAAATAAATTTTTTCCGCTCTTTTGGGGGAATATTTTGCGGCCATATTTACTTGAAATATGGCAAGTAATTGTTGGATCTGGTTAGTATAATTCAAATGTCTCACTAATTTTTCCAATCCATTTCTACATTCAAAAATGCAATTTAAACAACATAAAATAGTGATTTTGTGCATATTTAAGTTACTCGATTCTAACAAAAAAAAACCAAAACATAAAAATGTTACACAAAACCTAATTTTTTTACAAACAAGAACAAACAAATTCTTTTACCAAGTCTCTATAACTTTACTTTCTCTATATAAATAATATAGAAATTAACTATTATATCAAAATTGCGAATAAAAAAATTATAATAATATTATACTACCAGATTTTAAAAATAATAATTTACCATATAAATAACATTAACATTGTTATTTATTGAAGTCAAAATTACAAGTAAAAGAGTTATAATGATATTATACCATATGAGAGCTTTCTTAAGGAGACGATGCTCTTTGTTTCTCACTATATTTATATTAAAAACCCTCGGATTAAAGTTGACCAGTCAAACACATTAAAAGTACTTTATTTAAGTGCATCAGTATATGCCAATGGTTACAATACTAAATACCGAAAAAAGGAAATTACATTAAAATCACACAACTACACTATTGTTTAGATTATATTAAATATTTTTAACTAAATACTAAAAATGATAACGAAAAAAGGAAATTACATCAATATCAAACAACTATATTAAATATTTTTTTTACTATTATTTAATATTTTTTTGTTGATCTCTAAAACTTACGAATTTAGATTATGTTAAATATTTTTTACTATTATATATATATATTTTTAATCTCTAAAATTTAGGAATAGTTAATAATTTTTTTTGTTGTTGGAGTTTTTTTTTAGGAAAATTGTGTATAAAATTTTGAAAGATTCATTTTAAGTGGACACTTCACTTATCATAAAAAATAATTAAAGTTGAAATAATTTTTTTACAAAGTAAAAATAAACAAACTCCTTTACCAAATACTTATAATTTTATTTTCTCCTATGAATAACACAAAGACATTTGACTATTGATGTCAAAATTGCAAATAAAAATAATAATAATATTACTTTAGAAGAGTTTTTTTTTAAAAGATAACTTACCATATAAATAACATTAACATTTTAGTGTGTATGTTTTCACACTTAATTGTAATTGTCTAATTTCTGAAAATAAACTGTGTAAATGTTTTTAAAAGGTTTAAAATTTCGAGTAGACATTCCATCCATCATTACAGGCAATAAAAACTTTTAATATCCCTAGTAATGGGTGAAGTGTCCACTTACATGATTTATTTCCACAATTAATTTTTTTAACAAACATTAACATTGTATTAACATTGTTATTTATTGTTTTAATTAAAAAGAATGGTAATAATAACATACTACGAGAGATTTTTCAGGGAGATGATTCAAAATGATTGGAAACTTCTGTGCATTGCTTTAAAATCAATTATGGGAGATTGATGAAAATTATGAACTCATAAATTCTGAAAGACATATTTTAGAAAGCTGCATGAACATAAACTGAAAAGCAATGAGAATATTTCTCAGTTATAAAATATTATTTTTTGTTTGATTGACAGAAGTAAACCTCAAATTCTAAAGATGCATGCTTAAAAAGCAAAAGAAAAATATAAAACAGAGACTTAATTTAAAACACATGAGTAATAGGAAGAACCCTTACTCTTCCCTCCAAAAACTCATATGTTCGATGGTCCAGATACTTGTCCCTATCCAAACGCCCCTGTCAACTTAATATCTCCTCCCTGTGAATGGTGTTTTTACGCGTGGCATGTCCGTATGACGTGGGAGGGAGCGCCCGCGCAAAACAATTAAAACAATAAATAAAAGGCAAGACATTCCGCGCTTTCTGCACAGAGCAAGGGAACATCATTCCCAGATCGACTGTCAACGGACTCCAAATCCTTTTTCAAAACAGTTGATAGCAAGAAGAAAAGAAGCAGAAGCATATCCTGCCTGCATATTCTCGCAGCGAAGAAGACGACGAAGACGCAAGCAGTGCGTGGAGATGCAGGAGCTTTAGGGTCAGTTGCGCTAATCTCGGCCGTCCGTCTCGCTTCCGCGTGGTAAGATTGTTTCCACTTTAGGTGCAGTTTGATCCATCGTTCAGGTCCCGTGATCGACTCCGATGGAGTGTCAGTAGAAGTAATTTCTGGCTACGGTGAACTAAACTGAACTGGACAGGGTCGTTTCTCAGCTGTATAATATAAATCAAATATCTCTTGCCTGGAATTTTGCTCAATTTGCTGCCCCCTTTTCTCTTTTCTTATTTTTTGATATTTTTTTCAAAAAATTTAGTGCCCACCAAAAAGAATGGCACCCAATAACTGTATTGAGAGAATTTTCCACCTTACCCTGATATCACAAGTTCATGTTCCTATTTGGGCATCTTTTACGTCTCAATTTCACATTTTAGTCGTTTTTCACTAATAATAAAATGTTAATGACATCCTACCGAGGCATATGAAACAGTCCATCACATGTTTGTCATGTTAGCTGCATTTTTATCCAATGAGGACCATGATCACCTCAAGGACTGAACAGGTCTCATCACTGCTACATAATCTGGGATTTTTGTTTTTGGGTTTGGAAGTGCTTACTTTAACCTCAAGTGAAGTATTACAACTGGCCCTAAGAGATCGGGCACCGCAAGCTGCTCTCTTGCCCCATGGGTGAACCAATGATCACAAGCACTTCCGTTCAGCCAAGATGCTGCAACACAGGGTACTATTCTGTCGAATTAACTCAGAATTTGCACGTTAGCCACAACCGCTTAACTGTATTAGGAGAATTGGACCTGGTGGATAGCCTTACATGCCGCCATCTTCACTGCTGAACCACGATTCCATTGACAAAACTGGATTGATTTATTTATATTTTACATCTAGTTTGGTTTGAGATTCAATCCTTTTTGTCTCTATAAAGTTTCTTTTTTGGTTTTACAGTAACGGATAGGGTTTGTTTTTAAAAAGGCTGCAGTTAAAATGCATAATTGATCCAAGTTCTGCCCAAGAGGGTCAACCATTCAAAAAATCCCTATTCTATTTTTGCAGGTATTCTGCCTTACATATTGCTGTAGCAAACATACTACTCGAAAAAACATACGAAAACATATATAAAAGAGATGAGATAGTAGGTACTTGGCCTCTGTTGGGCTTCTTGCAACCAATGCTTTTTTCCAGCAGTCATATTTGGGGGCCTGCAATTCTGTTCCTTGCCATCATCAACTTGAAAGATACTGCCTTGTTCCAGTTCCAGCTTGGGGGGGAGGCAGAGGGTCCCCAGAGGTCCACCAAGATTTTGTTGCAGGGGAAGAGTTTGCACAAGAAGGAGGGTATCCGAAATGCCAAGATGTGCCACAACACATTCCATGAGTAGCTTTGCCAAATCTATATGAACGAAGATCTCCAAATTTCTACTACATTGAATGCACATAAATGCATCCACTTCCTTCTACCAATTTTTCAAATCTACTACATGCTTGGCTGTATCAATATGCACAGTTATCTCTTACTACATTGTTTTGCTGAGCTTTTTGTTTGAATTTTACTTGCCATCAACTCCCATCTGATCTTTGCATTGATGATTCGATAGTGGGCTTCTTTATTATCCTTCATACACCACTCAAGACCTTTCGTGAGTTCCCCCAATTTGCAAGGGACGCAACGCCTTACTACAATGACAATGTACCAGCCTCCTCCTGACAAACAAAGAGGCCAAAGCGAGACAATGTGCCATCCTCCTACTGAATAACAGAGAAGTTGGAGCAGGACCATAACACAACTAGGACAATACCAAGGTGAAACCAGGGCACTCAGAAATGCAAGAGCGCAGACTCAGAGCCAAGGGTGAGGGGCTCCCTTTCAAGCTTAGAGCTACCAAATATAGAGAAAAAATCGAAATAGAAACCAAGAGAAACCAAACTCTTGAAATAAGCTTATGTAGACGCTTGTCTCAGTGAATAACCCACATTGAATTCCCGATTGGATAATCATGCCACTCTTAATCCTTCTCACAGGTGGAAGGAGAAGTGGAGTAATAAGATGTGGTTTGTTCATAATGCCTTTCGATTCATAGTGGGATCATTAACCAAGTTGCTTATGCTATCTCCCATCCTATCTAAAAATGTGTTATGGGGGTAGGTGAAAGAATGCCCCTCACTTATACTACGAGCCAAACTAACAACCAAATTCGCTTAATGGTTTGCCAAAGAATTGGTGGTGTAGAACATGAAAGAATCAATCTGATCAAAATTCTACACTTTTAAAAGTATTCTATTCAATAGATGAGCTAGGAATGATTGTCTAGGTAAAGATTTGTATTGAGCTGCTTGAAGAACTACCAATGAGTCTCCCACCACAAATGCTTCACTTGCCCCTTGAGCTTTAAGGAGTAGAATGCCTTTGAATAGGGCTAGAGATTTTGTTTCATTATTTGTAGTAATATGAATTTCCCATGCACACTTTACTTCTTGATTTCCATTGGAGGTAAAGATTTGTATTGAACTGCTTGAAGAACTATCAATGAGTCTCCCACCGCAATTGCTTCCCTTGCCCCTTAAACTTTAAGGAGTAGAATGCCTTTGAATAGGGTTAGAGTTTCTGTTTCATTATTTGTAGTGATCTGGATTTCCCATGCATACTTTACTTCTTGATTTCCTTTGGAGTCGAGAATGACTCCCTCTGCACTTGTCACCCCAATGTCTCTATAAAGTTACTAGCCATGTAGTATATATGCATTTGGAATTGAAAAGAGGCTTGAAGCTTTGAACATAGTAGCATAGTCCTCACTGTTACGTTTTGTTATTGTTGTAGTTAATTGACTCAAGCTTGGGTGGTAATAGGCCATTATTTTGTATTGTTTTGTTGGTTTAATAAAATTTGTATTCATAGGAAATACAAGTTTACAAGCATATGCACCGCACCCATCATGTTATTTGAAAGAAACTTTGATAGTTTGGAAATTCATTCAACTTTGATCAGAACATACAAAGAGATTATTTTCTAGTGAGATATGGTTCATGCCTGATTTATTTTTTTGGGACGGGCTTCTTTGTAAGACATTTTTGGTTAGGAATCTTAAAGGTATAGGGTATTTTGGAAGGAAACTAGACAACTTGCAATAGATGCACATTCTAGCTTGGGCACTCCCTCCAACAAGGTGGCAGTTTGTCTGGCATGAGCTATGCAATGTGCTCCCATATTTCGAGCTTCCCTTCTTGTTCTCATGTGGATTGTTGCTTGTTTTGCTAGGAGGCAAATTGTACAACCAAGGTAGGGGGAGATCCATCAACTNTCCAACAAGGTGGCAGTTTGTCTGGCATGAGCTATGCAATGTGCTCCCATATTTCGAGCTTCCCTTCTTGTTCTCATGTGGATTGTTGCTTGTTTTGCTAGGAGGCAAATTGTACAACCAAGGTAGGGGGAGATCCATCAACTCTTGGTGTGCAATGCCTGTTGTTTGTGATGCTAAAAAGAAAGAAAGAAAACTAGCCAATGTAAATACATTTTAACCCAATCTTGCTAGAGCACAGGGCAAAGTGGGAGTGGGAGCAGAGGCAGTGCTTCCCCCCCAAAAATCCTACAATCAAAGTGTTTTGGGTAGGTTTCCTACACGTAATCATACATACATACATGTTTTATAATACACATAAATTAAAAAAATTGTAGAATGTCAAATGAGTTGTAGAAAACATAGGATTTGAGTGCCACTAGTAGGAACATACTACATTCTTAAGAAGTTGGAGATGTGATTCGTAGTAGATTATGGCATGAACCATTTAGTACACATCTCAAGTCTTTGTAACCAATAGTTAACCATCAGAAGTTACAAAATTAAATATCAAATAGCATGAAGTTGTTGATTTTTATGTCTTAAGCAGTTAATTAGATTAGTGTTCTTTTACTTATAAACCATTGGCACAATAACTGTATATAAAGGATCACTGAAAGAATAACATTCACATCGTACACAAGATTTACCCTGGGAAAACCCCAACAAACTTCCTCAATATAGATTCACCAACCAAGAACAATGTCTCTTTCCAAGAGAGAACTAACAAAGCAAAAGATCCTTCCTCAAACCCTTGACTAGGAAAGAGTAGCGCACCACTTAACCAAGAGATACCCAAGAGATAAACTAAGAACTTCCACAACGTCACCTCCTAGCTGCAGTAGCATCTCCCTTTGAGACCTGCGCACTTTCTCTTCTTAGCTGCAGAGCTAGTGTGTGTGTGTACAAATGAGGTGCTGGCCTCCTTTATAAATAGTAGTCTGGCCAGCCAAAAATTAGGTCTAGGATGACCTGTCACTTTACCCTTTTATTTTTCATTTTACTTGTCAAGGCACAATAGGGCCTACTTTTACAAAGGCACAATAGGGCCGTCTTAACAAATATAATATAATAATATTCTTTAGGGTTTGTCTTGGTCAAATACAATAAGGATATCTTTCGAAGCTACTAAATCTTCAACACTCCCTCTTAGCAAGGAAGGTATTCTTCTCATTATGGTCATTATCACTGCTTCTATGCTTCTACATACTTTATCGTTGTCTTGTTGTCAATCACGAATCTATATATCATAGGAAGTTTTGCACTTTCATTGGAGTAGCGTACAAACTTGCGTTGGAGTAGCATACCGACCTGCGTTGGGGTAATATACCAACTTGCGTTGGAGTAGCATACCAACTTGCGCTGGGGTAGCATACCAGCCTGCGTTGGAGTACCAACTTGCGTTGGAGTATCATACTAGCATGCGTTGGAGTACCAACCTGCGCTGGGGTAGCATACCATTCTGTGTTGGGGTAGCATACTAGCCTGCGTTGGAGTACCAACCTACGCTAGGGTAGCTCCCACTACTGGGGATATCATCACTTCCCTCTACTGGGGAACACATCACTTCCCGCTACTGGGGATCACATCACTCCCTTTCATGAGGGAAATCCTTCTGGACCACACCAAGCTTGTCTCTGAAGTATTCGAACTTCACTCTCGACAGAGGCTTAGTCAACACGTCTGCTACCTGCTCGTCGGTAGGAACATACTAGAGCTTTATTGCTCCCTTCTGTATCATCTCTCGGATATGATGGTACTTGATCTCGATATGCTTGGACTGGTCATGACACACTGGGTTCATTGACAACTTTATGTAACTCTGGTTGTCATAAAAGATACAAGTTTCCTCCAACTCGAGATCAAACAATTCTGCAATCAACTTCCGAAGCCACACTGCTTCACCACAAGCTCACCATGCTGTCACATACTCTGCCTTTGCGGAACAGAGTGCCATACAGGTCTGCTTTTCACTGAGCCACGAGATCACAACTGATCCCATACTAAAGTAACATCTGAATGTACTTTTTCGGTTTGTGACACTGCCTGCCGAATCTGAATTTGTGTAGCCCTGCAATCTTATCTCACAATCCGAGATATATTTGAGTCCATAATCGATTGTACCCTTTAGGTACCTCATCACTTGTTTTGCCATAATCAGGTGAGCATGTCTAGGCTCAATCATGTACCGACTCAATATGCTCACCGCAAAACATATATCTGTCCTCGTGCTCTTCAAATATATCAACAAACCAAATTTTCACATCACATTGTAACAAACTGGTACACTTTCTCAACTGCAACTCAATCTGCTCAATCATGTGCTGGTTCTATGTGCTTTTCGCAAAGCACTATTTGTCTCATTGTCTGAGAGTATGTCCTCTACTCTCTCTGCAACTGGAACTCTGCACTTGCAGTTGCTTTTTTGTTTTTTACTACTTTTTTTGAAACTGAGAATGACTGCTTCATTCTCACTGTAGCTGCTGAGTTTTGAGAGTAGTTCCTCTACTCCATCACAATAATAGATTCATTTGCTCCCTCTGAATCTCATACTACATCGACCTCTTTTAATGGATCATGGTTGTTCTATATATACTTCTTCTGATTACTGGAGCAAGTGTCTCATCATAGTCTTCTCCCTCTTGCTGGGAGAATCCTTTGGACACAAATCATGGCTTTGTACATCTCTATGAATGGTCTTGGGGAGGATGCTCCTCGTTACTGGATCGTGAGGGCTGACTCCCTATAAACTCTAGCTCCTTCTGAGCTAGTGCTTGGTGGGGCTGCCTGCCTCACCACTGGTGGAGCCATTTGCTCCTCATGATATGGTTTGTCAATGCTATATGGTTTTGCATCCTACAAAGTGTCATGGGACCATATTGGTCTCTTCCTAGTTACTGCGATGATTCTGAGTAGGCACTTCTGGCTCTACTAACTCTTCCTGATGATCTAAAGAGTGATCAACTGCACTAGAGGGATTTGTTCTGTCATTTTTGGAGCCTTCTGCTCCTCATGATCTGTCTCCATATGAGATGTTCTGTATCTAGCAAAAGTAGCTTCTTCTTTTTCTTCTTCGGTACATGGATGTATACAATCATGTATACAACTTGGATAGTCTGCTCCATGTCTCATCTAATATGTTGCCTCCTGCAACTGTCATTATAACTCCCTTCAGTGTTATAACCTGTGACCTGCTCGGAACAAGAACAACAAGGGAGAAACAGTAGACAAGAATAATACTCTTTATAATAATAATAAAAACAATAGCACGAACAATCGTCACAGTAGCTCCTTCAGAGCTATCACTTGTGACTTGCCTGGAGCAAGAGCCAAAAATAAGAAATGTACAATAATAAGCAATGAGAGCAACACTCTTCTAGTGTTGTGATCAATCATTCCTCCATGGTAACCTGGAAACAAAACAAGAAGTTTCTCCTAGAGGAGATATTAGTTATATCTAGTAAATAATTACAATAAGCATTTATCTCAATAGTGCTCACATGCTACCAAGTATTCAATAATAAAACTTTTCAAAGATTGCTATCACAACTACAGTGTTTAGCAGTTATCAAACTTAATATGTGCAATTTTGAATCTTATCAATTTAATCAATCAAACCTGGAACCTGGAGTCTTGTCCTCAAGAATGAGTGTGTTGCTTTTCTTCTGAGTCTCCTTCACTCAAGATGACAAGTATTTTCTTCAACCTGTCCTTTGTACTAAGATAAAATACTTTCTTGACAGAAATCTGAGTTAGAGAATAAACTCTATAATCTTAACCTTAACCAATCTAATACTTTGACTTTAATTTTGACCAATGGTTAGTATGATAGTCATAACATCAACAGATCAAAATACAACCTAGATGATCATAAGATCACAATAATGCCATAACAAATAGAGGCATATCAAATTAGTCAAAACCGGGGTGCATTGTTCCTCTGAATGTGTTGGATCTGAGATCCTTCTGGATCTACGATTGTCAAAAGATCCCTTCTCCTGCAAATACCCTTAAGATAATAATACAATTTAAATATATGTAAGTACATAAATCTGACAGTATTGGCAGGTAGTGGCACCATCCGGCAGTAGCGGCAAGCAATAACGAACCTTTAAAACTTCAAAGGTGCTTCAACTTGTTATCTAATGGTAGTTGGAGATTTGCTAGGGTAGGGAGCACTAGGACAATAAAAAATTAGTCCCAACACTGCAAAAAAACTTTCACTGCAACTGGGACTGCAACTGGTGCTGCAACTGGCACAACAACTGGCATGAAGGAATTGGCACTGCAACCTTAGGGTTTTATGAGGAAACCCTAATTTCTCAAACTTCAAATTTTGGAATTCTGATCCAGGGACTAGATGCGCCCTCCTAGGGTAAGCTCGTATATGGTCTTACTTTGCCCAACGTCTTCCAACAAGGTGGATGACGTCACCTTTTAGGGTTTATGCAGAAACCCTAATATGCAGAGACCCTAATTTCTAAAACTTGTCCAAAACTGAAAACTGTTCTATGGAAAAGGTGCGCCAGGGTTAGGAGAGTCTTTCTATGCTCTTAGCTTCTTCAATGAGTTCTTTTGTGCTATGAAAATGCCTTCTTTTAGGCTCGCTCTGATACCATGTTGATTTTTACGTCTTAAACAGTTAATTAGATTAATGTTCTTTTACTTGTAAACCATTAACACAATAACTACATATAAAGGATCACTGAAAGAATAACATTCACAACATACACAAGATTTACCCTGGGAAAAACCCAACAAACTTCCTCAATATAGATTCACCAACCAAACAATGTCTCTCTCCAAGAGAGAACTAACAAAGCAAAAGATCCTTCCTCAAACCCTTGACTAGGGAAGAGTAGCGCACCACTTAACCAAGAGATACCCAAGAGATAAACCAAGAACTTTCACAATGTCACCTCCTAGCTGCAGTAGCATCCCCCTCTCAGACTTGCGCACTTTCTCTTCTTAGCTGCAGAGCTAGTGTTTGTGTGTACAAATGAGGCGCTGGCCTCCTTTATAAATAATAGTTTGGCCAACCAAAAATTAGGTCTGGGCTGACCTGTCACTTTACCTTTTTATTTTTCATTTTACTTGTCACGGCACAATAGGGCCGACTTTTACAAAGGCACAATAGGGCCGTCTTAACAAATATAATATAATAATATTCTTTAGGGTTTGTCTTGGTCAAATACAATAAGGATATCTTCCGAAGCTACTCAATATTCAACATAAGTAGAATAGGAAATGATGTTGGACTAGATAATATCAGTCATCTAATAGTAACAATGTTATAAACTAGATGGTAGAAAATATAAAAAATTCTATGACAAATAATAAAAAGAGAAACAATTTTACTATCTATTGTTTTTTTTTGTAAGTAAGTAGGAACTATATTAATATTGACAAAATATACATATATGTCTGTGGTGGTTCAAATACTAAGAAATGCCTAGACAGACTTCTGAAACCAAGAGATGACAAGTTTGTGAGCTTGCCCCAATGGGGAAACTAGGCCAAAATTTGAAAATAACCAGTCTAAGAAACTTATACCTAATTAACCAATAGTTTGAAGTGATACTTATGAAATTCCCTATGACTTGGACATACAAAAACTTGAACAAGACTGTATATAAAAAGTTGAAAATCATATTAACCCGTGGCATGAGGAACTTGAGAGGTCGACGAGACAACATTCAGATGACCAACAATAGAAGAAGACTTTCACCCATGGACGACTAGTGACAGGGAGTTGGAAGGAGCCACCGTGTCTTTTTTCTATCCAAGTCACCACAGAGATTAGATGAGCTTTCTACGCCTCTAGAGTTTCCATTCAATGCTTCAGTTGGTGGAAATCTTGATATTTGGGCAACATCCCCAGGGCCACCATTGTTTTGGTGTGCCAGTATAGCTCCAAGATCCTGTAAAACTTCGAATTTCGGGTCTTGGTACAACCCAAGTCCAGAATTATACCTCCCATATGATGTTCAACTTCCTCATCTTCCTTGAATTCTCTTACCAGCTTTACCTTTGCTTCCAGCGCGAGCATGGTTGCCTGGTCCTCCTGAGGGACAAAGTCTTGATAAAACTTGGCAGTGGCTATGGCCACCTTAGCAACGCATGAAGAGTTGGCAGGGGAAAGACGGGGTTTCCTCCCACGAGGAGCCATGACAAAATGTGCTTGAGGAAATGGAGCAAAATTTGCAGAGACAATCCGGTTATAAACAAGAGCATACCACAACAAGGAGCAGAGCTGAAGCATGATAAGAGCCATAGCCTTTCCCGAGCTATTTAACTTCGCCTTGGTCATCATGCCCACATATGCGGGGCATACCATGCCTTCATTGTAGCGCTTGGCCATTAACAACAACATTATGTAGGGTCGTGCATGAGGAGCTCGAAGCGTGCAAGCCAGGAGCTCGCCTTCTACCACCAGACATGCCTTATTACTTCCCCTGTCCTCCACACAAGACTTAAGTACAGGGCAATGGACGTCGGGAGCCTTGATCCCTGAGTTGTCTCATCATACCGTGATGTGTGGTCATCTCCGCCAGTAGACATCCCATTCGGGGAAGAGAAATCAGCCCGAGCCAATGAAAGGCGGGCCTGGTTGAGGGGAAAGGAGGATAGCTCTTCCCAACCACAATCAATGAATATGGAAGGGTTAGTGAAGCTTTCATTAGAAAGGTAGTCAACAACTTTGTTGGCTTCGTGTTTGACATGAGAGGGAACAAGGGCGGAGATGAGGGGGATAACAAGGTGAAGGAGATTGAGAAGAGCCTCAAGACGCTAGTCGGTGGAAATTTCGGAAGGAGGGGATCCACATTGAAGCTTGGAGAGCATGTAGATGATGAGTTTTGAATCTCTCTAGGCAATGAGCTGGGTATAATGCTGAGTACTAGCCTAGTGAAGTCCATGGATGAGCACCCAAAGTTTTGCTGCATTGTTGGAATTGATTCCAAGATGCCCATAGTAAATTCTGAGGATTTTGCTTGTGTCATCCTTGAAGACTCCGCCATAGCTAGCAGGTCCAGGGTTATCTTTGCAAGCTCTATCAAAATTTAGCTTAACAAACCTTGGGGGGGCGACCAAGAGGTGGGGGTAAGGGAGTAGGAGGACGAGGGGAGGGTGAAAGGAAGAAGGATGGGGATGAGGGCAACCAAAGAGAGAGAAGGGGTTGTTCATACTGATTACATTTGAGATTATCGGGTTCCCATTTTTCTTTGAGAGTAGTCTCCTCAATGTCTTGTTTGATTAGAGTCCAGATGAGGGAAGGTTACTGGGACTCATTTTTGAAGATTCGTCGGTTCCCCTCCTTCCAGATCTCGCATAATAAGAACCCTAGGAAGAGTTGCCATATATGGTCTAGGATAAGATTGTGGAAATATTTGTCTCTCCAGGAGGAGATCGTCGATTTGATGGAATCTTTTATGTGATCAGTTTGGCTAAAGGAGATGGCTCCTTGATCCCATAAAGAATTGCTGAAAGAGAAAGAAGTGAGAAGGTGTTCCATAGATTTTGCTTCGTGGAGGCATAACACACAAAGACTGTTAAAATTTTGATATGCTCGTTTAACTATAGACAATGTCACATCATTGTCACCCAACCATAGGCACTTACTCATGCCATCCCCAAGCACAGTAACCTTTTCTTAGATAGAAAGATTTCGGCAAGTCCACTCTAGAACCAACAGATAAACCCTTAACCAGAAATACCACTGCTACAACAACAACACAATACCAAGAGAAAGTAACTCTACTAATTTAAGCATATCTGTACCAAGAGAAATGCACAAGAGAGATACCAGAAAGACTGAGAATACTCCACGACAACTGCTGCACAACTCTCTCCTGACTTGCGCCTCCTTCTGCTGCAGTTGCTGCTCCTTAGACTTGCGCACTAGCTGAGTGAGTGAGTGGGGGTCGACTTCTTTTTTTGGAGCCTTCTAATTCTTTATTATTATTTTCCCTGGCCGACTTCTCTTCTAGGGTATTTCCACATCTGTTTAATGGTTCTCTTGCTTCCAGAATATTCTACTCAAGTACAAAGGTTATACAAGAGGTTAATACCTCCTGCAACTACCAAAACATCAACAAAGACTAGGGCCAATAAAATCTCGTCTAAGGAGATGATCCCAGGTGAGGATCTTCCTATGAGCAACTTGCTAGAGAAATGTCGCCACCTTGGGCCAGAGATTCGACTTTCAGATTTTCAGCCAGATATCATCTGTGGGGATAATCGAGTGATTAACAACTAAATGGTAAGCTTCTGTAAGAGTGAAGCAGCTTGTTGGACGATATCTCCATCTAAGTTCATCTGGTTGAGAGGAGCTCTTTATCTTTCTGTTGCGGAGGTTTGCAAGCAAAGAGGATAGAAGGTGGCGATCCTATAGAGGGAGATGATCTAGGTCCAGGTTCCATGAACGCCATTCTGAGGTTCCTGAATTTGGAAGCCAATAGTTTTGTGAACAAGCCTTCCCTGTAGTGCCTGAAAGGAGCCTTTTAGAGTATCATACCCATGATCCGATTGTAAAGAAGGTAGCTGTTGCCAGGAGTCTTTCCAGAAAAGGGTTGAGCGACCATCCTGAATTTCCCAAAAATTGTGCAATTGGATTAGAGATTTGTTTTGCTAGGCCGCATTCCAGATGAGGGAGCCTAAGTGCGCTTCTAACATTCATATGAGTTCAGAGGGGTTGATGTGATCTACATATTTCTGTTTCCATAGGCTACTTCGTAATTCCCTTTTGTTTTGAATCCAATGCCACTAAGTTTTGGTTCTCGGGGTGCTGCTTAAGATTTTAGGATCTCTTATAGCCCGAGGTCCCCTTTTAGTTTTGGTAGACATACAGTGTTCCATGCAACCAAGGCCCATTTCTTTGTCGGTTGAGCTCCCTGCCATAGGAAATTCCTTTGGATTGCTCTGACCGCTTTGAGTATTCTTTTAGGGGTGGCTAGGGTTGAAAAAAGATATAGAGGGATCAACTAAAGGACAAATTTGAGCAGTACAAGTCGACCAACAATGTTGAGGGGACGAAAGGTCCAGTTGGAGTCTTTTGTTGAGCCACTAGAGTAAGTCTTCCCATGAGCTGTTGTGCACCGTTGAGGTAAGTAGGGGAAGCCTAGGATATTTTGACGGAAGGGAGCTCCTTGAGTAACCAAGAATGCAGGAGATGTACAATTGGACATAAAGTGGGGTGTTGAAGAAGAAGATCCGGGGCTTGAGATGATTGATCGAGGTGCCCAAGGCTTCCATGAAATGATCGAGAACTCTTTTGAAGGCTCTTGCTTCCTTCTTAGTGGGGACGCCCATCGACATGGTGTCATCAACAAATTGGTTGTGGGAAAGGGGGGTGGTGGAGTGGTTGAGATTAAGGCCCTGAAGCTTTTGAGTAGAGATGGTAGCTTTAAGGCTATGACCCAACCCTTCTGCCATGAGAACAAATAAGAAGGGGGAGAGAGGATCTCCTTATGTGATGCCACAAGAGGGACGAAAAGGAGAAGAGGGTGCGCCATTTATCAAGAGAGAGAAAAACCAAAGGATATGAGGGCCATGATCCCTTGACCCACTTTGGATGAAAACCAAAAGCCAAGAGGATTTCTTGGATGTATTGTCAACTGAGCTTATCAAAAGCTTTGGACATGTCTAGTTAAATGAACATACTAGGGGTTTTGGTGGTGTTTAGGGAGTGAGCAACCTCATGGGCAAAGATGACGCTATCCAAGATTTGGTGACCTTCCACATAACCAGAATGTTCAGGGGCAATCAGGTTGGGTAGAAGGGGTTTAAGGCGGAGGGTTATGTCTTTGGAGATTATCTTATAGATGACATTGTTGAGGGCTATGGGTTGAAATTTATTGGGGTTCAACACCTTTTCTTCTTTGGGGATAAGAGCAAGGAAGGTTGCATTTAAGGCTGGGAGAACACCCGAGATCCTTTGCGATTCCCTCACAAGGGCCCATACATCAAGCTTGATCACTTAACAACAGTGATGGATGAAATCTGAAGTGAAGGCGTTAGGACCGGGAGCTTTGCCGCGGGCTAGATTGAAGTTGGCAGCTTCAACTTCTTCTAGCGTAATGGGGCGCATAAGGTTGGTGTTTTGTTCTTCCAAGATCAGGTTGGGGATGTTTTTAGTGATGGAATGAATGGCAACAGTTTTGTCAGGTTGAGATTTTGAGAGCAAGTCCCGAAAAAAAATGGTTAGCTCCTGTTCAATATCATTATGGGAGGTGAACTTGTTACCTTGAGCAGAAGTGATATGGGTGATGTAGCTGGATTGGCGTCGCTCGATCATGGACCAATGGAAAAATTTGGAGTTGCGTTCCCTTTCCTTGAGCCATTGGATGCACGATTTTTGTCTCCATAAGATTTCCTCTTGCTTTTGTCTCTCTTCCAATTGTGCTGCAAGAGTCTTTTCCTGTTGTGCAAGATATTCTGTTCTGCCATGAAGGATGATTTGCTATTGAAGCTCTTCCATTTTGGATTATAGAAGCTTTTGGGCATGGAATATGTTCCCAGAGAATGATCTATTCCACAATTTGATACTCTATTTGAGAATCTTTAGGTGTTGTTGAAAACAATACATAAGGGAGCTTGAGTCCACCTTGGGCGTCATTCCACCAGACTTCGACATTGTTGAGGAAGTCTGGGTGGGAGAGCCAAAATTTTTCGAACCTCAAGGGCCTTTTGCGGGGTTTGGTGTGAGTGTCTAGGGAGAGGCAAATTGGCCAGTGGTTCGAACCTACGGTAGGAAGAATGGTGGCTTCCATGTACATCTTGGAGAGCATGATTGATTCCGAAATCAAGAAGCTTGAGGTATTAGCTTGAGAGGCTTGGATTAGGAGTGAGAGTTTCTAAGAAGAGGAGAAGAGATTATAGATAGAGGCCAGTTCCAAAATCTATAGGATGAAAGGGGAGAAGAAATGGACATGGTGGAACGAAAGATGTTTTAGAAATAGGTAGTGCTCGTAACAATTTCCAAGTGAGAATGTGACTTAGGGTGCTGTAAAATATCTATGTTGGCAATAAAAGAGTAAAAACACATAACAAGCTTTGGTTTGAGAGCATGCGACTCCTTGATCATTAGTATAAATAGTCGAAGAAGCCATTTCGAGTTGGAGTTTTACCATTAGGTTTCTCCAAGTTATCATCCAAATCTGCATAGGAAGATCTACCTAATAACTATAGGCAAGCCAACCCTTGTCACCTTTTGATGCTTCTCCGTTCAAATTGGTGCTTTTCCAATCTCAAGGGGGTGTCCCTAGGGGTTGTACGCTATTATCAAACTAATAATATGCGTAAACAATCCAATAAATCTAACACACACAAATGTCACTCTTGAGTTGTCCGTAAACAATCAAGAGCAAAGATAAATCTTTGATTAAATCTAAGGTGGTTGGGATCAGATTCTCGAGACAATATAACAATGAATTAAAACAAGAAAGATGGGGTGAATGTGCACCTTAAGTGAACAATAAAATACAATAAGTGCACTAAGCTACCAAATCATTACAATGCTATCAAATGAATATGCAACCAATAGATTATAGGAGCCAGAGACAAGGCTTAATCAAATCAAACCCATGTGTTAGTCTAGAGATTGGATTACATCGTAGTGGTGAGATAGGGGAGGTTGCCAAAGATCCAATAGCAAACTGTGGTGGAAGATGGTATGTGGGAACTTGACGCTGAAAGACTGATGAGTCTTATGTTGCTACATCTACTTTGAAAATTAGTGTCCAACCTTTTCCAAGTCTCTCATCCCTATATATATAGAAGCCCAAACC
>SNQJ01S0022649.1:30267-69478 GCA_010110895.2 Picea sitchensis | reverse complement strand
GCCTACTTGGGCTCACGAACGAGTTGCACAGACACTCCATTTGAAGTACTCTTAGAAGGAGTAACCCTCTATCTTAACCCCCTTAACAAAATCCGAAATTAAGACTGAAAATTCCTATTGTCTGTATGCATTTGAAAAAAAAAGAATTATGCGCTGATTGTGAATGAATATAATGTTGACTAACAACAAGTGTTTTTCTTGCACAACAAGCAGATGATCAACCATGTGAAAACTGAAAACACATAGAATGGTGATGCACCACGAAGTGGGGGATGGCTCCCATAATAGAGACGAAGATTCTAACGAAAGGAGAGCGGTAGAGACCCCTCCAGATATATCTAAGACTGTGAGAAGCCTCATGGTCAAACTACAGAGCTGCAAGGCTGACAATGAGAGGTTGATAAAAGAGCAAGAGAAGCAAACATAAATTAATGCAGTCTTGCTGCAGAGTTTATCCGACATACAAAGACAATTGTAGCATGGACCTGACATCAATCACGTGGACCGATGACAGACAAAGAAAAGTCGAAGTCCACCTGAGATATGGAAACATGGTCTTTTGAGTGGCCACACTGGGAAGAGCACCTAGAGAAAGGTCCACCCCAGAGATAAGGGACAAGCATTGGACGATTCCTCTGGAAAAGAAATTGGCGACTCAGAGGGATATTCTAGTAGCAGAACTAGTTCTTATTCCCGAAGAAAATGGAAGAAGTAAAAGAATTCCAAAATTCATAATCTATAAGAGTTCAAGAAGGCCAAACCACCCTCTTTTGATGGTGAAATAAAGAAGGGGGAGGAAGCATAGGCCTTGCTGCTTGGACTAAAGAAGTATTTCAGAGTCCATGACTTCTCAGAAAACTTGAAGGCCTGAATAGCCACCTTCAACTTGAATGGAAAAGCCTCCATTTGGTGGGAAGACCTTAAGAATGTAAAAGGGATTCATGAAGAGGACCTATCTTGGGAATGGTTTGAGAAATACTTCAAGAAGAAGTATCTGTCGAAAAAGTATTTCGACGAAAAGACTAAAGAATTCTATGAACTCAAACTGGGGCAACTCACCATAGAGGAATATCTCAGCAGATTCCTCAAGTTGCTGAGGTACGTACCCTATATAAAAGCAGAAAAGGCAAAGGTGTAACGATTCATCTGTGGACTACCTAAGGACTATCAGAACATGATTGAGTTTGACGAGCCAAAGACCCTAGAAGACACTATATGAAAGGAAAGATATTGTTATGAATAGCTGGGGCATCAGACAGAACCTCGCGAAGGCTGGAAGCAGAAGAATAGTTTGGGATTCCAGAAAAAGGGGTTTAAATCCCCAAGATTTAAAAACTATAAAAAGGACTCAAGGATGAGATTCCCAACCCGAAGTGTACACCAGCAGAATTTTCCCTCCCAGAGTGGAAATAAACCTTCTGGATATACCCCAGGAAAGATTGATAACCCAAAGAGAGAACCCTTGAAATGTTGGGGTTGTGGAGAAGAACATCTACCGAGGGATTGCCCGCACTGACATCAGAACAGTCGAAGAATTTACAATGTTCAAGAAGCTACCACCATCAATGATGTGGCTAGGAGTGTGTCGTAAATCTATGCAGCCTTGGATAGTAAACAAGATGACCACCAAGCTTCAGTGGTGGATATGGAAGGTATGATCACCAACCATCTAGTGTCTATTCTAATTGACCTTGGTTCAAATTTGAGTCATATAGCTCCTAAGGCTGTTGATAAGTGTAAATTACAACCACATAAACACGCCAAGCCATGGTTGGTACAGTTAGCCATTGGCACCAAAATAAAGGTAGCAGAGGTCATACCATCTAGCCAATTCACTATGGGTGAATTCCCCACCCAAGCAACCCTTAACATACTACCCCTAGGATCATATGACCTGTTGATTGGAATGGACTGGCTAGCCACATATAAATCCAGACTAGACTATTACCATAAAACCTTATAATGTGTGGGTGAAGAAGGAAGAAGGATGACCCTTCGAGGGATCCAAAAACCTGTCTTGGTGAGACAAATATCAGCCCTTCAAATGAGAAAGTATTGCAGAAAGGGATGTCTACTTTATGTGATACAGGTGTTGGAATCAGTTGAAGATGACAAACCAAGCCTCGAAGACCACCCCATACTAAGTGAATATAGAGATGTATTTCTAGAAGAGGTATCGGGTTTACCTCTGAGAAGGGACATTGACTTCTCGATAGAACTTGCACCGGGAGCGGTGCCAGTGTCTAGGACACCCTATAGGATGAGCACACCCGAGCTAGTTGAGATTAAATTACAACTAAAAGAAATGATGGACAGAGGCTATATCCGGCCTAGCGTGTCTCCATGGGGAGCACCAGTGTTGTTTGTAAAGAAGAAATATGGTACCCTCCAACTATGCATAGATTATAGACAACTAAATAAGGTAACCATAAAGAACAAGTACCCCTTACCCAGGATCGATGACATGTTCGATCAATTGGGAGGTGCTTCCATCTTCTCAAAGATTGACTTGAGATCTGGATACCATCAAGTCTGAATCAAGGGTGAAGACATCCACAAAACTGCCTTCAGGACTAGATATGGTCACTATGAGTTTGTGGTAGTACCATTTGGATTAACCAATGCCCCTGCCACTTTTGTGTGCTTAATGAACAATGTTCTCAGAAAATTCCTAGACAAATTTGTACTGGTTTTTATTGACGATATATTAATTTACTCCAAGAATAGAGAGGAACATGAGGAACATCTTAGACTTATGCTTCAAGTGTTAAGAGAACATCAGCTCTATGCCAAATTTAGCAAGTGCGACTTTTTCCAGAAGCAAATACATTACTTGGGCCATATCATATCTGAAGGAGTAGCAGTAGACCCTGACAAGACCATGTCTATCATGGAGTGGCCTACCCCAAAGGATGTTTCAGATATCAGATCCTTTATGGGCTTAGTAGTATACTATAGGAGATTTATAAAAGGATTCTCCAAGATTGGTTGTCCAATCACTGCCCTCCAGAAGAAGGGAGCTAAATTCACGTGGACACAAGAATGTGAAGAAATATTTCAATCCCTAAAACATCTACTAAGAGATGAATACCTTCTAACCAATGCGCTTGTATTGAATATTGCATATCCAAAAAAAGGATTACGTAGTTTGCACATATGTGTGTAAGGAAGGGTTGTGAGGAGTTCTTAGCCAAGAGGGTTTTGTAGTTTGCTATGAATCTCAAAATTGAATGAGCGAAGTCAACTATGCTTGACCCATGATCTAGAGGCAGCCATAGTGCCGCCTTAAAATAATGGAGACATTACCTCACGGGAAGGAAATTTGTGCTTATGACGATCACTGTGGATTACGATATTTACTCGACCAACCAAAGCTCAATACCCGGGCAATTTAAGGTGGATGGCCTATTTCGATGAGTTTGATTTTGAAATCAAACATGTTAAGAAGGAAAATAGGTGTTCGTGCCTTAGTAGAAGTATAGAAAAAAGAATCACTGACGATTGGTGAGCACTTGAGATGAATTTCAAAAGAGGAAAAGAATAAAAAGAATGCACAAAGAAAAGACACATTCTTCGAGCGTGACCTGCGTGCTTGGAGCAGGAATTACCGAGGATGAAGTATGAAGGCTACGGATGATAGATTGAGGATACGCTAACTACAAACATGGGTGTATATTGCATATTGCGATGACTTGAAGAGGTTCATAATGGATGAACTACATAAAGACCATATCCTGGCCATCCGAAGGGATACCCGGAAGAAGATGATCATGGCCACCGAGAAACAATTCTATTGACTATTCTAGATTGAAGAAAGACATAGTTGGTATAGCCAAATAGAATAGAATTTCAATAGGTTAAAGCAAAACATTGACACTTGATGGGATTATTACAACCTCTACCAATCACGGAAAGGAAATGAAACCATCTCCATGGATTTCATCACCCGGATTACCAACATTGACTAAACATAATGATGCTATCATGGTAGTGGTGGATAAAGCCCGGGCAAGAATAAAATCATTTTATCCTCGTCAAAGTCGAGTAAAGGTAATGTGGCCGTTGCCAACATATTCATGAAGGAGATATTCGGACTACATGGTATGCCTAAAGAGATAGTGTCTGACAAAGACATGAAATTTGCCAACTTTTGGAAATCCATGATGGTTGGTTTGAAGTTAAGTGCATTTAGAACAACCTATCATCCTCAAACTAATGGAAATATGGAAGAGTGAACCAAATATTAGAAAAAATGTTAAGAATGCGTAGCATATTACATCAACAAAAGTGGGGAAGATTTCGCCGCAGTTGGAATTAAGCCTACAACAATGGCTACCAAGAATCCCAAGATGGGCCCTTTCAAAGGTCCTTCTATGGTAGATGGTGAAACACTCCATTCGGTTAGATGACTCCATGAACATAGTTACTATTAGGACGTATGTTGAAAGAAATGGAACTACAAGTAACCGAGATAAAACAAAATCTAAAGGTCTCGAGCAGAGCCGAGAGAAAAAGTTAAATTAAGTCGAAGAGAACTCCAAAGGAGAATTTAAGGCGAGGGCTACCTTGTATAATACCGAGTTAAAACAGGAAAGAGTTCCACCGAGGATGGAATCTTGTGCAAGTTGGAACCTCGACATTATTTTGGACCCTTTGAGTTCCTGATAGAGTGGGACTGTACATAGGCTAGCACTTCCTCCACGGTAAAAGCACATAATGTTTTCCATGTTTACCATTATTGAAGAAATATGTACATGATTCTAATCATATAATTGGTTGGTCTTCTTTGATTCCGAGGTGGAACTAGAGGGAGAATTCCATATCGAGCCTCAATGCATCTTGGACATGAGAGAAAAAATGCTCCAAAACTAAGCCATTGTTCAGGTCAAGGTGCAGTGGAAACATTTTGGCCCGAGATGAAAAGGAGCTTCGTGGGGAAATGGAAGATGCCATGAAACAAACATATCCGATTTTGTTTACTTACGTACATACATGTCATATCAATACCAGATAGGAAACGTTGAGAATGGCGTTCAGCGCTTTAAAGGAGGGTGGCAACACCGTGTTTCCCTTAGTCTGTAAAAATAATTATGTTTGCTAAGAACTGTGGAAAACTCAAAAGATGTGAATGTTTGATTTGTGGACCTTTACGCAAAAGATTCGATGGCCCGTAAAGTATGTTATGGATATGTGTTGCATGACTGGCGGCGGAGAGGATATAAAAGATTACGATAATGAGATGTGGTGGAAGGGACTTGGAATGTTTGTGTTAACTTCCACCAAGCCATTATTGTACTAGTTTATACTTGCTCAAAAACCAAAGCAACTCTTTGACCCTAGAATGAATTACCCGTCAGGTTGGTAGGTGGGGAGGCTCCTCAAAAATTTAATGAGGGGATGGGGGTGGGCATCGTAGTAACAACCCTGGAAGACCCTGACCATGGATGAAGTGAAGTCGTGCCACATCACAACCTTGAAGGCAATGGGCAGGGAGGAAATGTGGTGAAAAGGAGAAGTACGCCGCGGCCGGGGATCATGGAAGAGAAATTTGGAGAAACCACAGGAATCTGGGGGAGTTATGAATATTAAGGAGAGCGAGTAAACTTCATCTTGGATTATTTTCCTATATCGGAAGAAGGAGAGTAACACCTTCGTCCTTGACACCCTGGATTGAGTTGGAAGTAAGGAGTACGGCTCAAAAGCGTAATTGGTCTGAAGGTGGCTAGTGGTAAAAAATCGTTTGGAGTCCTTGAGCAGCCTATGTTGGACGATAGGAGCACCTGGGTACGGCATCATGCACAGTAGATGCGGTAAAGTGTTTTATACCTTGTATTTAAATTTGAGAATATCATGAATACATGCTTATAACATGTACCCATAATAATTTCTATGTAGAATGATTGCTTGGTGTTTTAAACTTGAAATAATGGATGTATGTGTATACTTACATGCCACCATCGTGGTTTATGTACAAAAGATTAAGTTTGGGGCATGAGTTCTCAGCGAAGTCATCTTGTTTGCTTGACCTATAATGTTTTGGGAAGCCCCTTGGGAATTACTCTTCTAGGGATTACCCATAAAAACCCCTAGGCGTGTCAAACCTTACCGAGGAGACTTCGAGAATGATATTATACCCAGAACCATATGAAGTTTTCATGAAATCCGGTGCTGGGAAACCTTATGCAAAGAGTAGTTCTCTAAGGTGTCGGAGTTGTGGGAGTTTGAATCTACGAGAGGTTGAATTTCGTGATTCAGGCTCAGAAAGGACAGTGAGTCCTGTTATCGAGTGAGAATACCCCATCATTTGGTAAGAGAACGGTCAGAATCATTTTGGAAATAACCTAGATTTGTCAAGATCGATGGATTTAGAGGAGGAGTGCAGGCATTAGCACCTTGACCCTTTTAGCCTTCACAAGTAACAATGGGATCCAGGACAATAGATCCAAGGATCTGACGGAACCCTAATGACCATCAATCTTATCACTGTACGGTAGGAGAGTATCATTTTCGTTGACTTGTGACTTGGGGTGGTCAAGGGGTAGGGCTGCCGCGAACTCGATTTGCAAAGATCATGGCGTGATCATGGTGTTAGATCAATTTACGAGAACCATGGGATCAAAACTTTTGTGGTTATCACCTATCAGGGGTTCAAAACTTGAAAGTTTATTTTTATTTAGAAGTCATGAAAATTGCCAAGCAGGGAGCTCATCTGGCAACCGGCACATCCATTGGAAGGTGGGACTTGCGTGGTTGATAGGTGGTGTAACAACAAGCACCAAAAGAAAGGTGGAAACGGGTGACAGGTGATGGACACATGCCACCTAGGAAGAAGTCAACCATTGTTGACTTGCGCGTCTCAGGATTATAAAGGAGGAATGAGGGGCTTAACCCTCCACCAGCCATGAGAATGCATAAGATCACGAGTAGCAGTAAATATTTATCTAGAGGCCGAATTGTTGTTGGTGGACACTTGTCACTTGGGAAAAGAGCCAAATGCACTGTTGACTTACTTGTCGTGGCTCGGGGTTTCATAGGATGAATAAGTTGCACCATGATCGTTAAGGACATGAAACATCGAGAGCTGAGGTCACGTGTGACGGGAAGCAGTGGCACAACTCGTGAGCATAGTACAACAGAGGAGACAAGTGCCATGTGCATGTTGCTTTGGCAGAGCCCACATAAAGTTGACCTCTCGCATCTCAGAAGTTCGCAAGGGAGGAGCACGAGGGCTCAACACCTTGACTAGCGAAGTTGTGAGTGGTGCTAGTGTTTGTACAACTTCTGATTTTGTAGCGGTAGTGAGGAAGGCGGTCGCCTGTATCGGCTCAGGGAATCGGTGTTTTGGAGAATTAGAGTCTTGACTCCCCAACTCCTGAAGTTAAATTCTAAACTAGCTAAGGCAGTTATTAGTCATTTGTGGGAGGATAAAGAGGAGGGTCACTAGGCCCCATAGAAGTCTCGAGTTCTATCCCTCGAAGAAAAAGATGAAAAATCTAGGTTTATGAATTAGATTGTGACACATTAACTCTTTTCTTTCTGTATGGTATGATATAACGGTATGATGAAACCATCAAATGCTTTCGATCGTTTGGAAGTCGAGCAGTTATATCGACTTTCAATAGCTATATTTCTTAAGCCATGGTGAGGCTGTTATCATTAATTACGATATCCCAGATGAAGCTCCAATTTGCAAAGTTTCCTTCTAAAGGGTTCCCCTCTGGAACCCTATGTATCTGTCAATCTTAGCTCTCTGCCTCTCTCTTTGCTTAGCTTCCTAGCCCTTCTTCCCCATGAGCTTCGTCGGTGGTTATTTTCCCATTTCGATTCTTATTTTCCTTGGGCATGGTCACTTCGCACTGCTAAGGTTTTTTTCCCAAGACTCAGAAGAACTACTTCGTCTATAGCTGGTACATATAATCCAATATTCTATGAGTCCCTAATTATTTCGGAGATTTGACATTTGGGTTTCTAGTGTCAAATAGCTTTGATTGTTCTCCTGTTCTTTAATCAGCGCGTGGTCCTTCTAGTCATGAAATATTTTTAACTCTTGTCTCTGTTGTTCTAAAACCTTTTCTTCTTCCTTCTTCTGTCTTGATCTCTTTCAATCCAATATTTTCCAAGTAACATAGTAGTAGCGAGCGTTGTCCTCAATAAATTTGATAATATCAAAATCTTCCTCGTCAAAGTTCCATTGATGTTCATAGATATCTGAGTGAGTATTCCACATAGGTTTACCAGTTTACCTCTAAATAACCCTATTCCACATAGTGAAGGGATCATAGCGGTGCTTCCTATGGCTAGATTCTCTCCTATCATAACATCTGTGTTTCCTCATCGAGAACAACGTCAATGTCGAAGTCTCTATTCTTACCTCGATGCATTCTTTTAGTCAAAGACCTATGATAATATAACGTAATAGATGGTCATTCAAGATTGTCTTTATGTAGTGTCCCCAAGTAGAGCCCGTTGTAAGCCATGCGAAAGGAATTGTAATTATGTTTTATAGAACATTGAAGGCCAAATTTTTATAATTTGGAGCTTATGTGTTTGTTAGGCCGAGGAGCCTAAGTGTTAAAGTCCAGGAGCACATTGTTGTATAATTAATTACGCAGAACAATTAATAAAATAAACACTTACACACCGTAATGCTTGAGACCGAACACGATGAATTAGTGAAGGGGGGACTAAGCATCCATAGGGTGGGCAAAGGAATTAGGGGAGGTTGGAAGGTGGGAAAGGGGCTGGTGAGGAGCCTAGGGGCTAAGCCTAAGGGGGCTAAGCACGGGAACAATATTTTAATATTATCCCAAAAGACATGTTCATTTATGTTTTATCCTAAGTTGGCAGGTGAGGACATACAAGGAGGTGCGTGTTGGTGGAACACATGCGGTTTCATGGGTGACAAGTGTCAACCACGGTGCATGCAAATAAAAGCTTGACCGAGGGTGATCCGTGGAGAGGGGTTCCTCCCCATTCTACCCGATTGCCTGAAAGTGTACAGAGCCCTGGATAGTACTACCAGCCCAACTCCTACAGAGAACCTTCATGCATCCCTATGATCCGAAAATCCTTTGTCTGGCTCTGAGAAAACCAATGTATATTCCCTAAATGAGAAGCCTGCGTGGATTTGGAAAAGAGTTTGTGTTTGTTACGGAAAGTTGGTATGCCTTCTACATTCCTACAAACGAGGATGCAGTCGACCCCCTCACGTGGATGAATGCGTCACACATCCTTGAAAATCGAGTGTGATTCTATCCGTGTTGCCAAATGGCATAAGTGTCTCATCCTGCTAAGCACGGTTATCTGTTGCACTACATGCAGGTGCCACAGGGTGTTGGGTAATGCGGATTCCCCATGGTTGTGGTGGGCCGTTAGTAGTGTTTGATCTGACGTGAGCGGTGGCGGTTTAGCACAACACTCTCTCCAGTGAAGGTGGTTGAAGGTGGAAGAAACTGAGGTTGTTGGACATGAAGAGTGACTCCCTCTCGAGGTGAGAGTGCGAGGAAGGAGAACTCTGGAAGGAACCCGTAGGCGCCCGCGAGGCCAAAGACTTATGGTCGACTGCAATAAAAACCAAGGCAAAGGGATGTGGCGGTGAAGGAGATCGAGGTAACCCAGAACAAAGTGTATACTCACGGGGTGGAATAGAGCATGTGGGGAATGAAGTGCAGTAAATGATGGGTGTGGGAGGTTCCTTGGAGAGACTCCTTCCTTGTGGTTGTGTGTTGTTTCCTTGTAACCAACTAGCCTAGGATTCCTTGTCTTGGGGTGGAGCTTAGTCCGGCCGGGGTGACCAACTGGCGGTACGATGATGAATAATGGTCTAAAATTTTGGAGGGTTTATTGGAAGGCTTGCGCAGTTGGTGGATTCTACCACTATTAAAAGATAAGTATACGATTATGTTTTAATCATGTTTTGCATGACTCTCTTGCTTATGTTATCATGATTTCCGTTGTGTATATGAATTAGTATGTTATTGATTGTTAATTATGGTATTAACTCATATGAATACTCTGTTAGAATGTGTTTATTTGTTTAAATGCGTGTGGATTATATAATACCTATATGAGTTATGTACCAAGTGGTGTTAAAGTTTCTTTTAAGAGCGATTAAACCATGGTAGCTGAAAAGGTGCACTACATCTTTCATCTATATTGTATATTTTGATTCTCTCTGGGGTTATGTTATTTACGGATCTTCCTTATGGTTTTCTTCATTCATATTCATGCCTTCGATCTTAGTAATCATTCGAAATCCAATATACCGTGGTCCAAGGCTTTGCAACATAAACAACTGGATCTCCCACGGGGCATTCCTTAGCAAGATGTCCTTGTCTTCTACAACTGTAACAAAGGGTTAATCTCTCTTTCTCTTATTTTGGGATCATGGTAGCTAGCCTACAAAAAATTATTTCAAGGATCCTGCATCCATTTGTTAGTACAAACATTATTTCTATGCATGGGTATAACATATCTATCATTATGCTTATAAGATCTATTCATGTCAAAATTTCTTTCATATATAAATGCCCTAGTTTTCAATATAGGACCGAGTCTATCAAACATACCTAGATCCATGCTCTAGAAACAAAATTTCACCCATCTTACTTACTCCTGAGCTCAAAGCTTTGAAGTCTAAATTTTTTTAACTATTCTAGATCTCGCTTCTTTCTTCAGATCTAGCCTTCTCTTTGAATCAAGTAAAATATTGTGCACTAGGGAACAATCCATGCCTGAGCTTCCATGGTTTAGGGATGAATATTTGCACAAAACTGTACTTTCTCCCTTAGTTCCCAACAATCAGAGTTTAGGATCCCAATAGCGGAACCATTTGTTGGCATAAGGGGAAGACCGGGGTTCAATGCTAAAACAACACACCAACAAAACCCTAACTCTTTATCCTTTTTAAGACTCTTAGTATATGAAGTCTCACCAAGGTAGAGGCGATTGGTTTACCAAAGGAACTTCGGTGTTTGCAACCTTAGTTGGGACACATATCTGTGAACTATGTAATTTACAAATCATATGGAGTCATTCATCAATATTCCACTTAGATCTACTTCGCTGACATAACAGAGCATCACAACGTTCACTTAGGTCTAGTTTATTTTAGCACTTAGAAACAATAGATAGATCAGATCTGGTAAGACCAAGCACTTAGCATATTCATACACATCGGATTTAGCATTCATATGCATCTCTAGCACTAAGCATAAGAGAGTCTATTTAATCATCTAATCACTTAGTAATACAAAACATCTAAGAATAATCACAAAGAAAAACACCCACCCGGTATTCGTGGTTCACCCCCACCGGGGCTACATCCACCAACTCTTCTTCTTTATTAGCCGAGTTAATCTAGTTACAACACAAAGCTATCAAAAACCCACTCCGCCAGGACAAGATACGTGCTGCCCGAGATCCTCCTTCCCTGAGTATATTTAGCACAGATCCTTCTTACAATTTGTGCACTTAGCAATTACAACACTTGCACTCATCTGCGCAAGTCAATCTTATGAATCAATTCTAGCACTACTCATGGCTAATCTTCTCCTTTATACATGCTAGATGTCTATTTATACGGTATTACAAAGTGGGCCTACAAAAGGTGGGTAAACTCGTAGGCCGACATCCGTTTCCCATACATATTCCCAAAACCCAAAAGGACCCAAAGTGGGCCGAGGTCGATCGCTCTGCTTAGGTCCTCTTGCACCTCCTTCAACCGAGGTTGTTGAAGTCTCTAAAATAGTAAAATATGACCAAGTATTCCTCAAAACTTGTTCAAATGCCAACATGCTAACAGTGAGGACCGGATCGGTACAACATCGCACCAACAAAACACTAACTAACGGCCCTTTCGGCAGCTTTTGTGAAGCGGATGAAGTCTCACCGAGGTAGAGGCAAGGTTGGTTACAAGACCGATTGTTTTCTGACCTTAGCTTGGACACATATCTATGATTCTATCTCTTATGGAGCACTTAGCATAGGTCATTCATCAATATTCCACTTAGATCTACTTGGAGCATAACGAGCATCGCAACATTCCTTAGGTCACAGAGTTATTTTAGCACTTAGCAACAACAGACAGATAATATCTAGTAGACCAAGATCTTAGCATATTCATACACATCATATTTAGAATTCGTATACATCTCTAGCACTAAGCATAAGAAAGTCTGTTTAATCACATCTAAGAACTTACCAATACAAAACATATAAGAATAAACACAAATCACAACGCAAACATTTACATGGTTCACCCCACCACGGAGATAGATCCCACCAACAATTCTTCTTTATTAACCCAGTCAATCGGTTATAGCACGAGCTATTAAAATCCTACTCATGGGACGGAGATCACGGGCACACCTCACGAATCCTCCTTCCTTGAGTAGATCTAGTACAGAGCCTCCTTATAATCTATGCACTCGACAATTACAATACTTGCACTCAGCTCCGCAAGTCAATCACATAGATCAATTCTAGCACTAATCCCTTGGCTAATATTCTCCTTTACTTACATCGCTTAGATGTCTATTTATACATTACAAAATTGGGCCTAAATGTGGGTAAACCCGCGGGTCGACATCCCTTTCCCATTACATGTTCCCAAAACCAAAAGGACCCAAAGTGGCTCGAGATCCCATGATCTTTGCTTCATCTTCAGCTCCTCCGACGAGTGTCAGTCGTGGTCAAATATGATGAAATTATTTCTCTCAAAACGGTCAAGGGCCAACACATCCCAAGAAATGATGATAAAGCTGGGCAAAGAGAAAAATTATCTGTCACTCAAAAAGTTTCTACAAGAATCATCGGAGGAAGCAAAAAGACATAGTGTGATGATCAAGGATCATCGGAGGAAGTGAGAAATACACAGTGCGATGTCATCTCACTGGTTTCTACAAGAAGGGTGAGATGACAACTAAAAATACAATAAAAATGAACAGAGGAAAAGGTTTCCAAATGAATTTTCAAGACCAAAGAATCAACATGGATCACCCAATGACTCGAAGAATGAAAAACAACCAAAAGCAGGTAGGCCAAAAGCACAAAGAGAAGCAAAATCCAAAAGAATATGATCCCCAATATGGTCACCAATTTTTTATCGGACAAATTGGTGCGTGGACAAAAACTAATCTCCCTAATTTCAACAAGAAATTAGAAAAAAACAGAGCAGAATACAAGCTTCACCTTAGATTTCATTGTGATATAAACTAGTTCGATGAGGGATAAATGACATATCATTTAAATGACATTTTATCCTCTCTAGTGTCATCCTTATCGCTCCACCAGTTGTGGGATATTGGACATGTTTAAGAGACACAAACCAACCAAGAAAGAGATCAGCGATATATATATTCTAATGAAATCTATGTATAAGATCAAGAAGTTATAAAATAAAAATGAAGGAGCACGCTTTTATAGGGAAGAAGTGTATTGTTGCATTATATTAATGAAAGTAGAGAATACAACCTATGCCTTGATGTTGCAAGGTCCTTCCTAATGGCTCTTTGCCTCCAACACACACACACCTTTTCTACAATTATTTTGATGAAGAGTATACACAACCTGACTTTGAGTAAAGCAAAGTTACCACAAAGTCTGATCCTTAGCGAATTCTTCATGCATAATCCAACCTAGCCTTTCCCATGAGATCCCTCCTTTTATAGGGTTAAAGAGGGATGGATGAGGACGTATTAGGATGATCCCACTAAATCAGAGAAATTAGCAGATCCAAACCAATAGGAGGCCACCTCATATTCCTAGAAGATCCCATTCTAGAACTTTTGAGAATTTCACCTTTTTATCTTGTTTGAGCATCGTCACACCCTAACAAAGAAGCATCGCGACGACGTCGCCCTTCATTTGGTGCAGTGTGCGATGACCGATCATCATCGCACCCCAATCATTTAGCAGGGTGTGACGATCTCCTTTTAAATGCGGATTTTTAGGAAAGAAAGATGATTCAATTTCTCGAGGAGAAAGTCTCACTTCTTCAGTAGTTTCAGGGAACAAAGAAGTAAAAGCAGTACACATATCATTGGTGATCAAGGGGTGAATAAAATAATTTTTAATAAACACCATTCTCCTTTCTAATATAGGTGAACATCGGTGGCCACTCACCCTATTCCACCGACTCAAAATACAATTTCCATCTTGGCAGTTTTTCTACAATTTTCAAGTCCCAAACTTTTGAGACCCATTTTGAGATCTAAATGACATTTTTTTGACATACCAGTCCCTAGTAAGTGGCTACTTCTTTTATTGGGTTGTTTTAAATGTGCTCGACTGAACCTTTACGATCATCAGTTCCCAAAAAGATCATGAAAAAGTTACGTCCTCGGGAATTGACGTATCAACTACGTACATTAGGGTACACAAACCTTTGGCGTTTCATCTTCCAAGGTTAAGGGTTTGGATGCTTAGGGTTTTCTCATTTATGGGTTGTGTTAAAAATGCCTTTGGGAACCTCATGGTAATCACCTTATTGAAAATGAGTGTATTCATCATCTCTTTAGAGATACATTTCCACCCATTCTTCGAGTTCATTTTCACTGTGTTTTTACAATTCCGCATATTTCATTGTTGTTGGCGCGGGGGAAGACCTAGGGTTCATTTCTAATAGCGCACCAACAAGCCTAACTACTAGCCCTTTCGGCAACACCTATGAAAGCAGAATCTGGGTCTCACCCAAAGTAGCTATTGGGGGGTTGCGGGATAGAGATGTCTACAACCAAGGGATATCAAGTGGACCAATGCAAAATCAATACAACATTTATATGTCTCTTACCATCTTATCTCTACTTCACACAACTATCAATCAGATCTAACACAGTAATGAAATAGAAATGTATCAAAGGTCAAAGAACATAGCATCAATCACACACTACACAAGGTATACGTGGTTCACCCTCTCTCAAGGGTTACGTCCACCGAACTGTGCTTTATAATATATAAAGATGAAACATGCAATTCTTGTCTACGCTCTCAGATAGAAAATATTTCTCTTCTCCTCGATATCTCTTCCCTCCCTACACGCGGTTGGCAAAAGGTTGATCTTCACACTCGGTTGAAGATCTTACAATACAGAGGCTCTTGTACTCAACACTTATTTCTCACTCAATATTAGTCACTTTCGATCACTTTTCATAGTAAAGAACAACAACAACAATCATAACACAAGCCATCGAGGGTCCTTTAAACCTCTATTTTATGCACATTAAAATGGCTCACCGATCCTTGATTGAGAACCTACGTTAAACCCTAGATACCAAAACCTAGGTGTCTAAAAACATAGGTCAACTTGACCCATGTTCGAGGGGTTTTACTTGACTGTCTTTCCTTCCGCTTCACCAGCGCCGATTAGCTGGCATCCAACGATGTCTTTTTCCACTTGTTGAGCTATCCACGATCCTTATTGCTTGTTGATATGTCATCCTCAATAT
The DNA here is from genome assembly GCA_010110895.2 of Picea sitchensis. NCBI lineage: Eukaryota > Viridiplantae > Streptophyta > Pinopsida > Pinales > Pinaceae > Picea > Picea sitchensis. The sequence goes on along the minus strand of SNQJ01S0022649.1, from coordinate 54,032 downwards.
CCTTTTCCGTAGGATTGCTTCCTTTTACGCCATCCATCTTTTCCTATCGCCGACACAATAATAGTCATTGTCTTCAGCGTCGGATTCATTTTTTCCTTTTCTTTCCTGATCTTCACTAACTTTCACCTTAAGGGACAACGGGCCCCAACTTGCTCACGTGACTTCGTCACGAGGCATGATCTGACCTTTCTATTTTGCCGACTTAGAGGGGTCTTGATACTGTGCTTTGCTTACACTCTGTTTCCTCCTTCCTTATTAGCGGTGTCTTTCCTTAATGCCGTGCCGGCTAAAGCTGCGCACGGTACCTAAGACCCTCTTTCCTCATGCTTTTACTAAGAACTACGGTAGTTGATTATCATATACAACTCGGTTGGCCCCATTCACTAATCCTTCCTTCCATTCTCCCTTCAAAGTATTCAACCATGCATCTCGTCCTTTTGTGACATAGGCAACCTCAAATGGTCCAATCCAATGTGTCTTGAACTTCCCTAGGTGCTTCATGAATTTCTTGTCATATACCAATACCAGTCCTTTGTTTAAATGCCTTCTTCTTAATGTGTCTATCATGGTAGGCCTTCTCTCTTTCCTTCTATATACCCTCTTGATGGAATCGCAATAAATGCGTCTTCTTCGTTCAACCAAGCGATAGCGAGCCTTTCGAGCAGCTAGTGTCATCCATATATTTAAAGGCATCAATTCTTAGGCTTGGTACCAAATATTCCATTGGGACAATGACTTGAGACCACCAACTTAAAGGGGTTTGCATTGTTAGCTTCTTACAAGAAGAAGTGGTTCCTATAGGCCCATAGTATTTTTGGTACTCTTAAATCCTAGTCGTCCTTGTTCACACTGCAAATATTCATCGACATTGTCTCCAAGATCTTGTTGAATGATTCCATTGTCCCATTTTCTTATGGATGGTAAGGCATGCTCTTCTAATGGCGGACTTCAAATCCCTACGTTCAAGGTTTCAACTGTTTTATTTATGAAATTGTGCCTTGATCACTCATAAGGATCTTGAGGAATCAAACACGGTTATGATGTCATCAAATATGAAGTGTGAAGGCGTAGTTTCTACTGTCCTTTTCTTCTCTTGCTTTGGCCCATCGGTCAAGTACTCTATCAGCGATAATTATGTACCTTGCTCCTGTGCACTTCTTTGGTGGGTTTATAGGTCACAATTCAATGGCCCATTTCTCAAATGTTTTTAGGGTCGTTGTGGTGCTAATGGAATTTCATCTCTTCCGGATGGTTTCCCAACTCTTTGGCATACATCCACGGGCCTCGTAGTAGTCTTTAACATCTCTATGTAAGGTAGGATACCAAAGGCCATCTCTAAGAACCTTATGCCACCGGTTTCTTTCCCTGCATACTGTCCTCCATCGATACCTTCGTTATCTTCAGCAAGGATCAATGGTAAACATCCATAACGCATCTCCTTGGTATCTCATTAGGTCCCATTTTTTATAGTTGTCGGCTATAAGTGAAATAACATTCCTTCTCAATATCTCATTAGGTCCCATTTTTTATAGTTGTCCAGCTATAAGTGAAAAGTCAGCAACGCGCACTACTAGTTGTTTCTTCTGGGAAATTGTATACTCACTAGGTGCCATTCCTGTTAATAGGAACTGGACTATCTATATGAATTAGTCATCAATCTTTCTAATGGCCAATAACTCTTCATTCAGCAGTGCATCTGCCAAACTGGTCGGCTCTTCGCCATGTTCCAACCTTGACAAGTGGTCAGGACCTTTGTTCATTCTTCCTGGTTTAACTATGATCTCAAAGTCATATTCCTGAAATAGCAGAAGCCATATTCATATTCTCCCCCCCAACACTAGCTTGTTGACTAGGTATTTCAGTGTGGAGTGATCAGTGAACATTTTAAAGTGTCCTCCGAACAAGTAATGGCAAAATGTTTGCAGCGCATACACCATGGCTAACCCTTCTCTTTCAGTGGTGGTGTAAGTAATCTTAGTTGTGGATAGTTTCTTGCTATCAAAAGCTAATAGATGGTCAATATCTCCTTCCCTGGGTTGTGATAACATTGCTCCTAAGGCAATAGAAGACACGTCGACATGCACATGAAACTCCTTGCTCCAATATGGGAAAACCAAAATAGGCGTAGTAACCATTTTCCATTTCAGTGTGTCGAAGCTCTGTTGGCACTCTTCTGTCCAGTGAAATTGACAATCTTTCTTCAAAATCTTCTCCATAGGTGTTGTAATCTGGGCATATCCTTTACTGAACTTCCTATAATATCTTGTATGTCCCAGTGCAGTGAGCAGATGTTTGACTGAAGTAGGAGGTGGCAGATCAACTATAATGGCAATTTTAGATGGATCGACCAACAATCCTTGCTTGCATACAATATGACCTAATAACACTCCAAATGGTGAGAAGAATATGAACTTCTTCATATTCAAGGCAATTTGACACTGCATGCATTTGTCCAACATAAGCCTTAGACATTCAATATGATTTCTCAATAAACTAAAAACAGTCCAATCATCAAAATATGCTTCTATAAATTTATGCAGAAAGTCCTTGAATGCTTCGACCACCACCCTAGAAAAGATGGTTGGGGCATTCTTCAATCCAAATGGCATCACTGTATACTAGTAGGATCCCCATTCTGTTGCAAATGTGGTCTTATGGATATCTTCCTTAGCAATCCGGATCTAATGGTATCCTGAAAATCCATCTGTAAAAGAATATACCTCCTAGCCTCCCACATTATGTGACACTTCATCAGTGAATGTTGTAGGGAAGGGGTCATGCAAATAGGCATCATTCATCTTCTTGAGATCTACACAGATCCTGATCTCTCTTGTCTTCTTGTCTTGTACCACCATATGGCTAATCCATTCTGACTCTTCGAAAAGTTCTATAATCCTTGCTTCCAGCATTATGTCGAGCTCAATCTTCACTTTCTCCTTATATTTAGGGTTCAATCTGTATGGTCTCTATTTGACTGGTCTTGCATCTAGTTTCAAAGGGATCCTCATATCTCCCATAGGCCCTTTAATTCCCTTCATATTAGTGAACTTGTTCGGAAACAAGTCTTGATATTCATGCAGTAACTTTGTTATCTTGTCAATAACAACAATATCCCAATAATCTCCAACATTTGAAAGCTTTAGTGTCTTCTTTGTTCCAATGTTGACCTTCTTAATATTGATCGGTTGTTCAATGAATGGTATCTCAACTCCTGGTCCTTCCACATCTCTCTGGCCTTTTGTTTCAACAATGTTCACCTTCCTAGGATCATCATCGTCATCATCATTGATGTTGTAACAGCCTTGCAGTTTCTGGAGAGGCGCAGTCCATTCCTCCTCTTCTTTTTCTAAAGGGGGGCTAGAGGCCTCCTCAAATACTTTCTGCCTTACAATCTATAACACTTGATCTACTTAAGGATATTGACTTTCAAATAAGAAGGTGGTTACAAAGTTCTGATTCATACCTTCCCAATCTGCAGTAATGAGGCACAGCTCCGCTTGAAGGTACCAGTTGATAGGGGTTGTGTCTAGTGTGTTAATGAACTTGTGCACCCACTGCTCTTGAGGAATGGTTCTGCATGCTTACTCAAAACTTCACACATGGTCCTTTGGGCAACTTCGACCTATGTACCAAACTTCACAACCTTCCACTTGTGCTGAGAACCGCGCAGTCTTCATGGTATGACATTGTACCCATTCTGTAATGTTTTTTTTGTGTGTCCCCCACCATCTTGTTGGTGTTTCTTTCAAGGCCTCATCCATTTCCAACAATATATGTTGTGTTGGTACACTTGCTTCGAATTCCAACAAGAAGGTTTCTAAAGGATTCATACCATCAAAGGTGGGCAAGTTACTTACTGTTGTGTCGATCCAGTGAACTTCTCTAGTTAATCTAGCACATCTCCTTGTAGATACTCACACATTTTGTTCTTCAAGTTCTCTAGTGCTTCTTCTGAATCTATGAACATGTGTTGTCACTTCACCAGCTTAGGTTTCCATTGGTCGTAGGATTAATCTAATCATGTTGTCTGGCTATTAATTTGTATATGTTTTCCAATTCATATGCACAGACTTCTTCTCTGATGGGTTCTATGTATCATTGAACTTCATATGGACCTAAAGGTGCAATGACCCTAAGGCCATCTCTTTCAAATGTCATACATTTTTTCTTTAAATCAACTACAGTGGAATTATTGAAATCCCAATCAATTCCTAACAGTGCAAGGTAAGGTCAGTTGTCATCAACTATCTCAATTACCTCAAAATATGAAAACGTTCGTACTCCATCGATGTCCACAGGGACATGTTCCAATCTTCCAAAGGGGCTTATATCTTGTTGATTAACCATCCTAAGTCTGATAAGGAAATAGATCAACCTTGGTTTTCCCATTAGTGCCTAGGTTTGCTTCGTCATGACATTGACTTGCGACCCTAAGTCAAGGACCACATAGTCTATATAATATTCTCCTATCTGAGCATTCAAGTGTAGTTCCTTATTTGTCCTTCTCTTCTTGGATAGTTGATGTATATATTTATTTAGTAAAGGATCTATCCTTCCTATCTCATACTATCTGATTAAATTTTCTAGCTCTTGTAAAGTGCTCTCATCCTGAATCAACTTAATACAAGTATATAAAAATTCCATGAGATTTCTTACCTCTTGTCCTTCTTTTGGCGAAGCAGACTGATCGAATGCCATAGGCATTCAATATTATCTTACTTCTGGCCATGTCTTTGATGAATATCCTTGTTCTTCTTTGAACTCTTTTCTTACCTCCTCAAATATTTGTCTTTCTTTCTTTGCATCAAAAGTTTGGGTCTTCTCTGTAGATTTCCTGACTCGTGAGTCTTCTATAGTCTTTCCCTGGGTCACTATGTCTTCTCCTGTAATAGCACCTCCTCTTGTGATAACAGTGAATCTAGGATCTTCTCTGCGAGGTTAAACATATATCAGTTTCACTTGTGGGTTCTTTTGAGGCCCTCGTCTTTCCTAAAGCTTAGCTAGAAGCACAAGACAATCCTCTATAACGTGTTCGAAGGAACTGCAGTAGTTGCAAGTAGTGCAAGGGTTCTGACGGTTCCTTGCTAAGTTTCCTAGTTGTGTGCATTTGTAAAAAATGATCTATCCTCGGCCTCGACCCATACCTCCTCCTCCTCCTCCTCCTCCTATGAATCCACCATGAGGATTGAAGTTTCCTCTCCCAAAAGATTTATACTGCGTAGTGTTTCCTTCTTGCTGTACTTTGCCTTGAATTTTGTATATGTCTCTTAACCTTTCATGAATGCAGTCATAATCCCTACAATCCCTATCATCGTGCCCTACAGACTTACAAAATGTGAAATACAAATTTATGGGTGTCTAAACATATTTTTACATGTAATAGCACTCACTAGGGCGATGTCTATTTCTGCATACCTCGCACCAGGGTAGGGTGACTTGCTTCAAAGGGCTCAGAGCTCTATAGGCCAAGTATTCATGAATTAGGGGACAGTGTTCCTTGTCATGGCCTTCTGATCTGCATCTGACACACTAGATGTCTTCTCTTTTATCTTTTTCCTTGTCTTTCTTCATATCTTCGACCTGCAGAGACAAAATAGTTAGCTGACTCAAGATTTGACTCTTACTTGAGATGGATTCTCCCATAGGGGTTGATACTAACTTCATGGAAATATCCAGTGCCTCGGCCTACCAAGCAATCTTCTATTGCATTAGAGGAAATCTGATGTTTGGTAAGAGGGAAGAAATGAACCATTCTTTGTTCTGCTCATCTGGGATCTGAAAAGTCAATCGACCTGTTAAGGTATTGAATCGTTGATCGAATTCCCAAACAGGTTCAGCTACCTTTTGCTTGATCTCTTCCAGCTCTGTAATACATTGTGACTCTGACTTGGGTTTCTTAAACTCTGCAATCAACGCATTCTTGATCTCATTCAACGTCTTAGGCTGTGCAAGTCCTTGGACAAGCTTCATGTACCATCTCAGTGTGTGATCCCTTAGGGTAGTACTAAACTGAGTTCTTTTAACATCTTCGTCAGTGAAATTCTTAATATTCCATACGGATTCACATAGGAACTAGTATTGATCAGGATCTTCAGATCCATCTCCCCTAAAAATAGGGAGCCTCATCTCATCCACCATAGATCTTCCTAGGGTTCCTGACTGAGTATGTGGTGGACTACTAGTGACAGTGCTATGAACGCTCTAATGGCTTAGATTGCTCTGATTTCTTAATGCTACTAAATCAACAGGAGGGATAATAGTACTTACTTCAGCAGTCTACACAGTTCCTAAAGTTTCTGGCTCTTCCTGGCGAGGTTCTTCAGCTTTCCCTTCCTCTGTCCTAGCGGGTTCTGAATTCTCTTCGTCCATCAGATCTACCTCTTCTCCACTGTAGAAACCCTTTTCCCCATAGTTCTTCTTAAACAGGTTCGCAAGATGAACTTCTTTGAATGCTCTCCCACCGTGCGTATGTCCAACCTCTGTGTCATTGTCGTTGTATGAATTCTTGAACATTAGTTTTTCCAGATCTGACCAATCTACTATATCTTCAAGATGTTATTCTCATGCAATAGCATCTTGATCCTTAACTTCAGAAAATGTAAAAAATTTCCTCTGGGTCCCTTGAATAAATATCTCTCGGCTTGACTATATGACTCTACTCTGTCAACAGAAAACTTGGTGATGTACCCTCCAATGGTGCTATCAAACCAGTGATCTACTGCTCTTGACATGGTGTTATCAACTCTCTTGACCTTCTTGACCAGCGCCGACATCCAAACCACAGGAGGTCTAGATCTGATCTCAAACTGGGTATCTTCTAACCTAGCTAACCACTCATGTATCTCCTAATGGATTCCTCCAAAGAAAATCTTGTGTATATCAGTAAAGATATATCTTCCTAACCAGCCCTTCGTACTAATATTAGGGTTCTTGTTCTGGGATTCAGCGAAGCCCCTTTCTTGTTACTCTATCCACTTTTGAATTTATGTCTTTGATGGAAACCATCTTGACATTCCCTCAAAAATATTCCCATCCCGACAATGGAACCATTTGTTGGCACAGGGGAAGACCCAGGGTTCAGCTCCAAGAGCGCACCAACAAGCCCTAACTACTGGCCCTTTCGGAAACACTTGCGAAGCAGATGCAGTCTCACCCGAAGTAGCTATGGGGGGGTTGCAGGACAGAGATGTCTACAACCAAGGGGATATCAATTGGATCCAATAAAAAATCAATACAACATTTATATGTCTCTTACCAACTTAGCTCTACTCCACACAACTATCAATTAGATCTAACACTAATGCAATAGTAGTGTATCAAAGGGAAAAGAACATAGCATCAATCACACACTACACAAGGTATACATGGTTAACTCTCTCTCTAGGGCTACATCCAAAGAACTGTGCTTTATAATATATTAAGATGAAGCATACAGTTCTTGTCTACAATCTCAGCTAGCATATCTTTTCTCTTCTCCTCTCTATCTCTTCCCTCCCTGTGCACCCAACTGAAGATCTTACAATACAGAAGGCTCTCATACTAAACATTTCTTTCTCACTGAATATTACTCACTCGATCACACAATGACAAAGACAACAACAACAACAATCATAACACCAACCCATCCTAGGTCCTTTAGACCTCTATTTATACATTACAATATCTCACCGACATCCTTAGGTCGAAACCTAGGTGTCACAAACCCTAGATACCAAAACCCTAGGCATCAAAAACCCTAGGTCAACTTGACCTGCATTTTCAGGGCTTCTCCAGCCTGTCTTTCCTTCCTTCTCGCACGGTGCTTCAAAGCATCCAATGATATATTTTTCCACTTGTTGAGCTGTCCACGATCCTTCTTCCTTGTTGATCTGTCATCCTCAATCTCCTCATCCATCGGCTTGCTTCCTTTTACTTCACTCTGTCTTTTTTTCGCTTTTGTTCACTTCAACCTAGTAACAATCACTATGTCTTCCGCGCAGTTTGGATTTTTCCTTTTCTTCCTTGCTCTTCGCTAACTTTCATAACCAAGGGCCAAAATTCATTCATTAATAGAAATCTATTATTATTTTATCTCTATGTTTCTTGTAATATCTATGTGTGTTTTATTTGTTATATCTCTTCCTTCAGTTCATTCTCAACATAATCTGGATTAGTGGTATCAAAGTAGTCTGCTCCTTGTCATTTATTAGTGCATGTCCTTGATGAGGTCATGGTATAAAGAGTTGGGTCTCAAGCTAGTTTCTCTTCAGGAAAACCAACCCATGTGGCCTCCCATGGCGGAAGAAAAGAGATACGAGGGAGTAGGAGATCCTATCAAGTTGTTTCTCATGGAAGTCCACATGCAATAGAGGAATGAGATGATGGATAAATTTTCCCAAATCCTTTGACGATTTCCGACAAAAACAAATGCATCTTCGTCAAGAGACCACTTTAGAGGTGCCTCCCTTTCAAGGTACAAGTTAATTTTGAGATTCCCATATTTCAAGGTCGTATAGATGTGGATGCTTTGGAAAAGTGGTTAAATCTACTAGAATATTATTTCTTTGTTCACAATTTTTCCAATAGGGAAAAAATCACCTTTTCACTCCTGAAGTTTGTCCCGCATGTCAAACATTGTTGGGAAACTTACTATGAGAAAAAATACATAGAGGAGTCTGGAATATTTGGTTTCGATCCCACTTGGGACTCTTTTATAGATGTCATCAAGGAAAAATATTACCCTTTTGGAAAATATGATGACCAGTACATGATATGCGCCACACTGCATCATGAGATGAACAAAAAGTGTCGGAGTTCAAAACTACCTTCCAGACCTTGCACACCAAGCTGGGTATCAAATAGTTTGAGTAGCATCTGGTTCTAAAATACAATGCAGGTCTACATAGGTACATCCAAATAGAAATGGATTTTCTAGAAATCTCGTCATTGGGAACTGCTTATTGATATGATGTCAAGATCGACCAAAAACTTAAGAAGAGGAATAAGTGGGATTTTGGATCTGCAATTGTATCACAACGGGATTCAGGAAAAGAAAAATCAAACACACAGAACAAAGTAAAAATCAATGATGGACAACCTTAGGAAAACCAGTCTAAGTTGTAAACCAACATGGGTAATGGGAAGATGAAGAAAGACATTGGGAAGTGGTGTGAGTTCCATAAAATCCCCTAGCACGACACCAATGAAATCCACTCAAAGTAATCATTGGTGGCTGAGCTGAAATCCTTAGATTCGGATCCAAGATCCAACTCTAATTTAGATCCAAACAAGGTGAAGTGGATCATTGATGCAGAACCTAGTGCCACAGTTGCTACCAGCAAGATCCACCCAAATGAACTAGAAGAGTTGGAGGAAGGTGAGAGTCTTTTTCACTCACAGATGTGGGTGAAGGGTGCTCTGCTACATTTCATTGTTCTTAGTGAAAGACAAAATAACCTCATCTCACTAAATCTTGTCAAGTGATTGGATTTTCTATCAACACCACATCTGCAATCGTACAACATCAGGTGGCTCATTGTTGGCCCTCAACCAAGTTTTGAGGAAATCATGGTCAGGTTTGACCAATTTTTGGACTTCAACACAGTGATCGAGGAAGGAGCACCCAAACAGAGTTGAGATCACGGATCTCACTTGTTTTGCAGGATTTGTTGACCCAACATAGGGTTTCCCTAGGGTTTTTGTAATGAGTTATGGGATGTCGACCCATGGATTTACCCCTGTTTAGGCCTTATTGTAAAAGTATAAATAAGTAAGATTGTAAGGTAGAAGGGGAGAAGTGATGTAAGAGACTTAGAGAGAGAAGTATAAGTGGATAAGTGCAAGTAGTTCTTAGTTCTTTGTGTAGAAGAATGTGTATGTAAGGCTTTGTGCTCGATAAAGGAGTTGGCTCTGTGCCTTGACCTAATTTTGGGAAGGAGGATCTGGTGCTGAGTGCGCAGATCTCCTGTCCTCTGTGAATATTGGCTATGTGGCTTAGTGCACATGAGAGGATAAATGTAAGAGATTAAAGAACAATAAAGAAGATGAACAAGTTGGTGGACATATCCCCACACTAGGGTGAACCACGTATATCTTGTGTCTTTTGGTTGCTTTGTGTTGTCTTGTTTATGCTATGAATGTGTTTCGTTCTTTTCTTATTATGTTAGTTAGATAGATCTGTTGATGCTTAGTGATTCACTTAAATATGAATGAATGTTATATCTAACTCTGTGTTGAGTGCTAAGTGGTTGAAGTGTTTACTCTCTATGGTTACTGCGTTGATCCATATTAGGGTTTGTTCTGTGATGTTAATAAAAGCTAATGAACTAATTCATATCACCTTCTAAGTGTGGCGATAATACTCTGTGAATTTTTACAATCACAGATCTGTGTCCCAGCTTGGTTATAGACACATGAGTCCTGTAAGCCCCCCTGCTTCTACCTTGGGTGAGATTTCACCTACTTCGCAGGTGTTGCCGAAAGGGTCGGTAATTAGGGTTTTGTTGGTGCATTGTTGAAGCATTGAACCCTAGGTATTCCCCTATGCCAACAAATGGTTCCATTGTCGGGACCTGAAACTATGATTGTTGGGAACTGAAGTAAATAAAAGAGAAGATCTGTGCGTAGATCTATTGTTGTAGTGTGTGGTACTCTACTAACTTGTGAAGCTCTATGATAAGAAAGAAACTCGATCTGAAGAAAAGAGGTAAGATCTTAAAAGAGGTAAAGCTCTGTGCTTTGATAGAATAAGATAAGTGAAAAAATTTGTTTCGAAAGCATGAATTTAGGTATGTTTAATAGATTCTTTTCTAGTCTAAAAGCTAGGGCGCAGTTGGAATAAAGCGTTGATATAATTAAAGATAATATAAATGAAGAAAGATATGTATTCCTATCCATAGAAATAATTTTTGGACTAATAAGTGGATGCAGGAACCTAGACAGAATTTTTGCAGATTGCAAGTCTAGCACTGTGATCCCAGTGCGCAGTACAGGAGATTTTGGGGAACATACAAGAGGAAAAGAGGATTGAAACTATGTTATAACTGCAGAAGACTGAGACATCTTTCTAAGGAATGCCCTGGTACAGGTCCTATTTGTCTTTGTTGTAAAATTGTTGGTCATGAGGTTGAGGATTGTCCAAGGATTATTGCTAAACTTGAAAGGATGAACATGAGACAAGAAAACGAAAGTATAGAAACTAAGAACATGTTAGAGAATCATAAAGAGAACAGAACATAGGAAGTTTAGACTACATTAGTATAGTTGAAATAAATTATGGATGTTCATAAAGATATTAGTTTACTAGAGATCATGAAAGAAAAACAGTGAAAAAGTATAAGAATAGAAGACTTCGACATAGAGTTTGTCTTGGATGAGGAAACACTAGTGAATATTATGACAGAAGATACTTGGGAAATTTTGGGAAAGCCTACTATGGTACCTTCATTGGGAAGGATAGGATTGTTCAAGGGAAATATGATAACCTTATGTGGAAGAGTTACTAATGTACCTATTATTATCCATGGAACATCGACTGAAGAGGAATTTGAAGTCATTAAGTTTGTTGAGAACAATTCCCCTTTCCAGCTTTTATTAGGAAAGAATTGGATTGAGAAAGATCAGATCAGAAGGAAAGTTGAGGAAGAAGATACAGAAAATAAAAAGAAAGAACTTAGGGATTTCATAGCTAGAAAAATAGATCGATTGATAGAAGAATGAGAAGTTAAGTCGAAGCAACAGAAGGCGAGAGAATTAACTATTGAAGTTGAAAGAATGTAAGAAGGTTTGAAGGATCTATCTATGAAAGAAAGCAGAATACCCACCCTAGAATTAATAAGAGAAGGGGTATTAACTTCAAACCCTTTGAGAGCACATCAACAGTGCAAAGTCACTTTGCTAGGAGAGGATAAGAATAAGAATGGGAAGCAAATTCCAGAAACTATTAAAGAGACTCGGATTATAGGAAAGAAGGAAAGGAAGATCAATAAAAAGAAAGCCAAGTTAGAAAATCTACAAGAAGCTACAGAGAACAGATGGAAGACTTCACAGACTGGAACCTCGCAGGAGGCAGGTTCGCAGGATTCGAACCTCGTTGGAACCATAGAACCATGCAGAATGAGACTTCGCCCTGGAAAATCTATATGATGTCGTTCTAGCTGTGTTAACCCCGCGACTGAGCAGTGAAGTAAGCATCGCAAAGATATGGTGAATGCGAAGCAGATCCCATCGATATCACCAGACTATATTCCACCATTGGTTGGCGTGGTTAACCATGACAACATCCCATGTGACTATGAATACATTTTGACCACCACGTACATCCCAAAAGGAATACATGTAGTTGGGAGCCAGTTAGGACAGATCCCACTACTGAAGAACAATGACTTCAACCTTGGAGATAGAAAGAACTATGCTATGCTTGCAACCCACAGATACTTGATGAAGACAACTGGGAAGAATCCTCTCCTAGTCTCCCATCCATGGATTAGGGAGCTCGTGCAGTCCACTATACTAAACATGATGAAGATTCCCCATTTTGGTCATCACTAAGAGGTTAATGCTTGTGTTAATCTCCTCCTATCGTGCTACCATGGTGGATACCTATGGCTTGAATGGTGGATTACTGTGGATCCGGCGTTGATCCACTTGATTACAGGATTAATCATGCAGGGACTTGACCCTCAACAGTTTTACCCAGGGAAGGATTTGGATCGCTCCCTGGCACAGTGCATCAAAGAGGCTTACGCTGAAGTCAAAAAGGGAAAGCAAGGCTACAAGGTAGCCTCTATCTAGGATGGAGCAGTGCACCTCGCTTTCCAACTCATAGATGGCAAGCTTGTAAGAAAGAATCACCCCACAAATCTCACCGAGTTTGTGGTGGACCTCGTAGGAATATGTGTGGAGGGAATGCAGATGAATTGGGCAAGTTACCTCATCATTGAGCTCGAGAAATACTATCTTGAAGCTCAGGATCACGGATATGAGTTCCACTTTAGCTGTCTACTCATGTTGATTGAATTTGTCACTTGGAAAATTTCTTAAGGAGCCACCTTCCCGGAGATCGAACCATCAGAGTCATTGGCCGCTAGGTTTTCTACCTTGTGGTACACCAATGACATGTTGAAGAAATGGCATTCGAATATTGTGTTCCAAATGTATTATCAACAACTGAAGATGAAGGTTTCCATTGAANCCTTCCCGGAGATCGAACCATCAGAGTCATTGGCCGCTAGGTTTTCTACCTTGTGGTACACCAATGACATGTTGAAGAAATGGCATTCGAATATTGTGTTCCAAATGTATTATCAACAACTGAAGATGAAGGTTTCCATTGAAGAATTTCGGCACATGATACCACGCACATTGCACTATTACAGACTGATAGCTAAGTTCCTCGCAGATTGGCATTTTATCTATATCACTGCACGCAGAGATGAGAGCAAGGAAGAGTTACAGTCATATTACAAGCTGATAGACGAAGACATGGATCAAATCACGAAGGAATGGCCGGAGGAGTTCCTTGTATCGGTCGATGATGTAGAACTCTTCGACATTGACATCATAGGAAGCCCCCTTGTCACCCGCATCGATCATGTCAGACAGTCCAGTGCGAATAAGAAAATGAAAAAAGAGTAATTCCATAATATAGATACTGATGAGGAGGACAGTGCTTCTGAAGGAAATGGATATGACTCGCTAGGAGGAGAAGACGAAGAAAATGGACAAGGAGGGTGGGATAAAGGAGAAAATCAAGGAGAAGGTGAAGCTACACCGCTGAAATATCCCCTTACTGAAATAGTAACACCATAGAAGAGGAAGGTCTCTCTGCAGAAACCTTCAGCAAGAAAGAAGAAGCGGGCTAGAAAGCCCTAGTTAGAGGCCACGCTCACGGAGGATGACATCATCTTGGTCGATGTAGCCATGGAGGATGATTTCGAGGACATCATGCAAAGATATGGGGCGAGGCAGGAGGATTTGTATGAAAGGGTAGAGAAGGAGCTGAAGGAAGTACAACAAGCTATTCAATTACTCCGCGAAGTACCTATTGTTCCTTCCTTGTCACAGGTTGCATAATTGGGGGATGAGCCCGCCCAATTAAGAATACTTGCAGATGCGATAGAGGCTTGACTTCAAAGAATCCAGGAAGAAAAGGAGAAGGCTACAGAAGTCTTGAAACAAGAGAAAGAGGAAGTCTTAGAGAAACTATGATTTTCATTGTATTGTGTAACCACCTATGAAAATGAGAGAGATGAGTGTCAGATGATGCTCGAGGAGGAAAAAGAGAAGATACAGAGAGGAAAGGACCATCTGCTCGCAGAGAAGACTGCGGTAAAATAAGTGGTGAATAAAGCACTTCTCTCTGTGTTAGGATTGGCATAGGGTGAACATGAGTCGGTCGAGGCTCAATTGGTGAAGATCATTAAGGCCATCCAACATCTTCAAGCGAGAATAACGGAGTTGGAGATCCAAGAAATACTGAGCACTCTGCAGGAGGTGCGCGACCAGAGCGAGGAAGTCGCTAAGAATGCAGTTGGAAGGATCAGAGCCCTCGCCTCAGAATTCAAATAGCTGAGCAATAGAAGCTCCCAAACTTATTAATGCCTCACAGAATATCCAAAGATAAGGAAACTGGAAGCGCAGTTATAGGAAGCACATCAATAGGCACTGTCATTACAGGCACAGATGAAGCTTCTCACTATGGTAGAAAGAATGAAGAGATCTCATTAACAATGTGTGGTACAACAGCAGATTACTATCATTCAGTGAAGGGTAATGGAAGTCACACAGAAGATACAACATGTGCAAGATGAAGCCTGCAAGGTGTTTGAAGAAATTGAGGGACAAGGCTCGCAACTGGACCAAGTGGTTGCGACAACAGAACAACACCTGGAAGGCCCTGTTACAGAGCAGATGATCCAAGAGCTCACTGAGAAGGAGACTTAGGCAAAGCATCAAGTCAAGCTCAAGGCCTTTGAAGCAACGTTTCCTAGACCTGGGTGACTCGGGACGAGCCACAGGTGAGTGTTGGGGGCATGTTGGCTCTCAACCAATTTTTGAGGAAATCTTGGTCAGGTTTGACCACTTTTTGGACTTCGACGCATTGATCAAGGAAGGAGCACCCAGGCAGAGTTGAGATCATGGATCTCACTTGTTTTGTGGGATTTTCATACCCAACATGAGGTTTCCCTAGGGTTTTTGTAATGGCTTATGGGATTTCATCCCATGGGTTTACCCTTGTTTATGCCTTATTGTAAAAGTATAAATAAGTAAGATTGTAAGGTAGAAGGGGAGAAGCGATGTAAGAGACTTAGACAATGAAGTATAAGTATCTAAGTGCAAGTAGTTCTGAGTGTTTTGTGCAAACAAATGTGTATGTAAGGCTCTGTATTCAATAAAGGAGTTGGCTTTGTGCCTTGAACTAATTTTGGGAAGGAGGATCTGGTGCTCAGTGCGCAGATCTCCCATCCTCTGCGAAGATTGGCTTTTTGTTTTAGTGCACATGAGCAGATGAATGTAAGAGATTGAAGAATAATAAAGAAGACGAAGAAGTTGGTGGATGTATCCCCACACTAGGGTGACCCACGTATATCTTGTTTCTTTTGGTTGCTTTGTGTTGTCTTGTTTATGCTATGAATGTGTTTAGTTCTTTGCTTATTATGTTAGTTAGATAGATCTGTTGATGCTTAGTGCTTCAATAAAATATGAATGAATGTTATATCTAACTCTGTGTTGAGTGCTAAGTGGTTGAAGTGTTTAATATTTATGGTTATTGCGCTAATCCATATTAGGGTTTATTCTTCGATGTTAATAAAAGCTAATGAACTAATGCATATCACCTTCTAAGTGTGGAGATAATACTCTGTGAAGTGTTATAATCACATATTTGTGTCCTAGCTTGGTTACAGACACCGGAGTCCTGTAACCCCCCCTGCTTCTACCTCAGGTGAGACTTCTCCTGCTTCGCAGGTGTTTCCAAAAGGGCTAGTAGTTAGGGTTTTGTTGGTGCACTGTTGAATTGTTGAACCTTAGGTCAGCCCCTATGCCAACATGCATCCAAGGATGATATCTCCACATCATCCAACAATGTCACCCACCTTATGGCATTGTTCCCTTCAAGGATGAGGTATAGTGTGATGTTTCCCACTTTATGTTTGTGATGTTATTTTAGGCCAACCATATATGTGGATAAATCATGATGTATATGAGTCTAGACCTCATATTTTCATTGTAAACTATGGGAAGAAAACTATACAAGATACTAGAGGTAGCTCCACCCACCGAAATTTCTTTGGTCTCAGCTAAGCAATGCAAGAAGGTCATCTCCCGGATAGGGAAATTTTTTCTTTTCATGATTTTCTCTTAGACTGATTGGAAGGTCATGACCACATCCATGGCCTCTACACAGGGCTCCTCTATGCAATAGAATCAAGTGGAAAAATTCACGGAATAATATCAGGACATTTTCACCTCACCTACCAAGGTGCCTCTGAACTATCAGGTCAAGCATTCAATTGAGATAAACCCTAGAATGTACTTTCCTAATGGTCCAGTGTATCGGTGCTCTCTCCTAAAAAATGAGGAAATCAAGCACTATATTCAAGAGCTACTCCAAAAAGGGAACATTCGACCAAGCTCCTCACCCTATAGAAGCCCAATCATGCTTGTATAGAAGAAAGATGGGACTTGGAAACTCTGTATTGATTATAGAGCTCTGAACAAAATCACAATCAGGAACTGGTACCCAATTTACTAAATTGATGACCTTCTCAACCAGCTCAAGGGGACAAAGTACTTTATTAAGATTGATCTAAATTCTGACTACCACTAGGTTCCCATTGAACAAACAAATGTATGGAAGACTGCTTTCAAGTATAAAGATGGTATTTTTGAGTGGTTTGTCATGCCCTTTGGCTTGATGAATACCCCAACAAATTTCATGAGGTTGATGGACGACATCTTGTGGCCCTTCACAAATTCCTTTGTGGTTGTATATCTAGATTACATACTCATCTTCACCAAGAATTGGGAAGAACACTTATAACACATTCAGTAGGTCCTACACACTTTGTGACAACACAAGTTATATGCTAACTTAGAGAAATACTCCTTCGGAATGGATAGGGTCTAGTAACTTGGATACATTGTAGATGAACATTTTGTGCATGTATATATAGTCAAGATCCAAGTCATTCATGACTGGCCAGCCCCGATAACACTAACTGAGATTCAGAGCTTCTTAGGCCTTGCCAACTTCTAACACAGATTCATATTTGGGTTCTCCCTTATCGCACAGTCTTTGATCCAAGTGACCAAGGGTGGTTGAAAAGACAAATTTGAGTGGAGCAGGTCACAACAGAAGGAATTTGATGATCTGAAATATTGCTTATGCTCAGCCCTAGTGCTCACCTTACCCGATCTGCAACAACCATTTGAGATTAAGACAAATGCTTTCAAGAATTTTATTGGTGTTTTTCTCACTCAGCACAGTTAAATGGTGGCCTATCATAGTGATAAACTCTCAGATGTCATCCATAAGCACCCCACCTATGACAAATAAATGTATTCCATCGTACAATCCTACTGCCAATGAAATAATTACATTATGGGGAAGGAGACAGTCATCCATACAGATCATAATCCTTTGTAGTTCATGCAGACATAAGGAAAATTATAGAATGACCCAATCAAAATTGGTCCACATACTTGCAGCAATTTCACCTCAACATTAAGTATAAGAAAAGGAGCACCAATCATGTTGTTGACTACCTCATTTGACTTCCAGTTGCAACACTAACCAGGGTGCTCAACTCTTATGTGCATGATATTTAAGGGTGGTCCCAACTCTATGACAATGATCCTGACTTTGCAACGACCTACCAAATGTTGGGAACATGCACGGAACTTGATGACTTCCATCTTCAGGATGGACTTCTATTCCTTCTGGGTCATCTCTATGTTCCTTCAAGCGAGTGTGTGAAGCTGATTTGGGAATACCACTACTGTCAGATGGCAAGACACTTTTGTGTGGAGAAGACATTGGTAGTCCTACAGAATTATTTCTATTGGTCGAAGCTTCAAAAGGATGTTAGTAAGTATACAATATCCTACATTGTCTGCTCCATTTCCAAGCTAGCCATTAAAAAACAAGGATGGTACACACCTCTTCCTACTCCCAATGATCCCTATAAATCTATCTCTATGGACTACATGTCATGTTTCCCCTCCACAAATCATTGTAATGACCATGTATTTGTGGTTTTTGATCGATTCTCTAAGATGGTCATTCTGATCACATGTCAATATCTTCTTCGAATGTGTATGGGTACACTTCATACTACCACAAACCATCATATCATATCGGGACAACATATTCTTGAGCACACTCTGGTTGATCCTATGGTCGTTGTTGGACACAAAGTTCACCAAATCCACTGCCTTCCACCATTAGACTGATGGATAGACAGAGTTCATTAATAGTATGACCGCACATCTCTTACACATGTACAAATCCAAGCATCCATGCATATGGGATGAGATCCTTCCTTATTTCCAACACAACTATAATTGATCCCTCCATAATTCAACCAGCCACAACCCTTTTCAGGTGGGTATGGTCTTTCAACCATTGGGCCCCATTGATGTAGCATTGCCCCTTGCATCCACACAGGAATAATATTCCCATGCTCATTTTGAGGCTGACAAGGCCACCAAATTCATTGAATGGATTTGGAACATCCACCAATAGGTCCATGATATTTTGCAGAAATCCAATGGTAAGTACAAGCAGCAGAGATGATTTTAAGGACAGAAATTTATTTTAAAATGTAGAAACCTTGGAGAAAATTACTAATCCTTCATATGCGAATTACAAATGTTTGGCAATATTTTTGTAAAAATATTCAAATTTCTAAGGATTTTATATAGTTTGTATAAAATCTTGGCAATTTTTAAGGTAAAATAATTATATCCTATAGAATTTGGGCGAATAAATTTTAGAATAGAGAATCTTGTTTTGGGAAAAAACTTAGAAAATTAGCCCATGAGCGAAATGTATCCCCTAAAATCATCCTTGTCAAGTAGTTCCATGATCAACACCAGGTTCCCCACAAGTTTCAAGTTGGTGATAAGGTTTGGTTGCATTTATAGAAAGAGTGCCTTACAGGACCCCATAAGAAGCTATGTCCACTTTGTTGTGGACCTTACACCATCACTAAGGCTATAGGTGACAATGATTTTGAGTTAATTCTTTCCCCCTTCCTTGGCTTACACCAGTATTCAATGTGGACCTCCTTCGGACATATTTTCCACCACTATTGGATACATCGTAAGAGGTATAGAAACTAACACCTACATAGCTCAACCCTAACTGCATGGAATGGGAAATCATTGATAAGATCATGGATACAAAATTTAAGGGAACCCACCAACAAAATATCCAACTATATCAGCTTGTCAAAGAAAGGCAGCGACTGGTCCAAGGCAAGTGGCTCACCAAGCGTCAAGTTCAACAAAAGTTTCCCCATTTGGTGGGGGAACTCAACACAATGGAGACCATTGATTCCTAAGGAGGGAGGAATTATCTAGGTGGAAATTTGTGGCCACCCACCTATTCCATTGGTTCAAAATACAGTTTCCATCCTGGCATTTTTTCTACAGTTTTTCAGGTCCCAAACTTCTGGGGTCGTTTTGAGACCCTAAATGACATTTTTTTGACGCAATAACATCCAAAAGATGTCAAAGGMTGGTATTGGGAAGTTTGGAATGTGTATTCCTCATATAGACCTTTATGATGGGGTACCAGTCACACCAAATAGAGATCGTATTCAAATATTACTCCCTCGGGAAGTTGACGTATCAACTACCCCCATCGGGGCCCACAAACCTTTTGGTGTTTCATATTCCAGAGTTGGGATTTTGGATGTTTAGGGTTTTCTCATTTATGATTTATGTTAAAAAGGCCTTTGGGAGCCTTATTTTAATCATCTTCTTGAGAATGAGTGTATTTTTCACATCTCTTCTCAGAGATAAGATGCCACCATTCTAGCGAGTTCATTTCACTCTGTATTTTTATAGCTTTTGCATATTTCATTCATTAATAGAAATTGAGTATTATTGTATCTTTGTGTTTCTTTCAATATCTCTATGTGTTTTATTTGTTATATATTTGTCTTCATTTCATTCTCAACATAATCCAGATCATTTCCATACCCATCTAAGCACATCCTCATCCCCTGTCAAACAAATATGTGCCTTGGAGAGTTCTTCAATAAAGGTCACACAACTTTGAGCATGTGGACCACTCAAGCCTACCTATGCTATTGAATTCCATCCTTGTTTCCACAATGAGGTTTCAACAACATTTTTTATTAATTCAAGAGTAAAAAAACCTCTATATTGTAGGAGAGAAATAACTTCATCAGAAAGGAAAATATGAGGCTTGTAGCCAACTATCATGTCCACACCAATTCGAACCTATGTTCCCTTTCCCACCTTCCAAGCCAAGTGTTTCCAAAGAATATAAAAAGCACACGTAAGGGACTTCCATTGATTAGATGACTATAGGGATGTCTTTTTCAATCTTCTGATCCAATCTACTATACCTCCCGGTTCCATATATTTATGAATAATAGTCCTAGACCATAGGTCGTCTTTGGACATGAGTTATCATAGAGATTTCTCTACAAGCGATTTTCCAAACTTTGACAAGTCATTTAACCCCCATCCTCTGACATTTTTAGGGTGAGCTATGATATTGCAGTGATCCCAGTGCACACCTCTCTATTCCGAACTACTCTTCCATAGGTTTTTTTCACATATTTTCGTGATTTTTTCTAGAGTTCCTTTTGGAATGGATGAGAGAAAATTCCAAAAGACTAGTACTTATTCAAGGATGGATTTTACCAAAACAAGTATGCCACCCTGTCAGATCCATCTATTGTTCTAGTGAGATATTTGGTGATACATTGTGTTTATCAACCAAGCCCAATCAACTTTCCTGTAATTATTAGGTTTCAGAAAATACCCTAGATATTTAAAACCATTGGTGAATTCCTTCATAGGCACATGGAGCTCTTCAACTATATGATTGGAAAGAGAAACCATGATTCCATGGGTATAGAGACTCGATTTTTCATATTTAATCAGCATTGAGAGTAAAGATTCAATATTTCCTTAAATTTTTTACGTTCTCTCAAATAGTCAAACCCAAACAAGAGGATATCGTCAACGAACAATAGATGAGTTACTGAGATAGACCCTGAGAGTGAGACACCTTGAATTTGATGATGATACTTAGGATGAAAAATGGTTCGACTTAACCCTTTGGATATAAGAAGAAATAAATATGGAGAGAGGGGGAAACCATGGCGCATTCCCCGGGAGGCCTGGAAGAATGGTGAGGTTGAACCATTTATAAAAAAATATAAATGGTCATAGTTACATAACACATGATCCACTTAACCATATCATAAGAGAAGCCAATATGTGATAACAACAAATAGAGGAAAACCTAGGAGATGCAATCATAGGATTTTGATAGGTAGAGCTTTAATATGAAAGCAGGATTAGAGGTCATCTTAATAGTGTGAAGAGTATCTTGTGTCTACCCTATTTCTTCATGTATTATCCACCCTTCCAAGAATCCAAATTGCTCCATGGATATGTATTTTGATAGAAATGGTTTTGTTCACATGGCCAGGACTTTGGATATGATTTTATAAGTACAATTACACATTTTTGGCCCTTGGTTATGGAAGCAAGTGAAGATCAAGGAAGAAAAGGGAGAATGTGAACTTTGTGGAAGACACAGTGACTGTTACTAGGTCAAAGTGAGCAAAAGAGCAAAAACGATGGAGCGATGTAAGCCATTGATCGAGGAGATTAGGGATGACATATAAGAAAGAAAGAAGGATCATGAACAACTCATCAAGCAGTAAAATCCATCGTTGGATGCTTTGGAGCACCATGAGAGAAGGAAGGAAAGACGGGCTAGCGAAGCCCTAAAAATATGGGTCAAATTGACCTAGGGTTTTAGACACCTAGGGTTTTGGTATCTAGGGTTTTGGACACCTAGGTTTCAGCCTAAGGATGTCAGTGAGATATTGTAATGTATAAAAAGAGGTCTAAAGGACCTGGGATGGGTTGGTTTTATGATTATTGTTGTTGTCTTTGTCGTTGTGTGATCAAGAGAGTAGTAGTGTATGAGAAAGAAGTGTTGAGTACGAGAGCCTTCTAGTATTGTAAGATATTCAACTAGGTGTGAAGATCAACCCTGCAGTTGGGTGCACAGGGAGGGGAGCGAAAGAGAGGAGAAGAAAGAATATCTGCTAGCTAAGAGCGCAGACAAGAACTGTATGCTTACCTTAATATATTATAGCACAGTTCTCTGGACGTAGCCCTAGAGAGAGGGTGAACCATGCATATTTTGTGTTGTGTGTGATTGGTATTTTATCTCTGTCATTGATATATTATGATTGCATTATTGTTTTAGATATGATAAGTAGATGTGCAGAATATATCTAAGTTGATATGTGATATATGAACATTGTGTTGTTCTTGTGTTAGATCCACTTGATATTACCTTTGGTTATAGACATCCCTGTCCTACAACCCCCTCATAACTGCTTCAGGTGAGACTTCATATGCTTCGTAGATGTTGCCGAAAGGGCCAGTAGTTAGGGCTTGTTGGTGTGCTCTTGGAGCTGAACCATGGGTCTGCCCATGTGCCAACAAATGGTTCCGTTACTGGGACATGAATATTCTTGAGGGAATGTCAAGGTGGTTCCCATCAAAGACAAAGATTCAAAAGTAGATAGAGGATCAAGAAAAGGACTTCACTGAAGCCCAAAACAAGAACCCTAATCTTAGTACAGAGGATTGGTTGGAGAAATATATCTTCACTGATATACACAAAATTTTCTTTTGGGGAATCCATCAGGAGCTATATGAGTGGCTAGCTAGATTAGAATATACCTAGTTTGAGATTTGATCTAGACCTTCTGTGGTTTGGACGTCAGAGCTAGTTAAGAAGGTCAAAAGAGTTGATAACATGGTGTCACGAGTAGTAGATCACTAGTTTGATAGCACCATTGGAGGGTACATCACAGAGTTTTTTGTTGATGAAGTAGAATCATACAACCAAGCTGAGAGATACTTCTTCAAGGGACCCAGAGGAAAATTTTTACAATTCCTGAAGTTGAGACTCAAGATGCTATTGCATGAGAACA
The DNA here is from genome assembly GCA_010110895.2 of Picea sitchensis. Taxonomy (NCBI): domain Eukaryota; kingdom Viridiplantae; phylum Streptophyta; class Pinopsida; order Pinales; family Pinaceae; genus Picea; species Picea sitchensis. Next base: position 30,828 of record SNQJ01S0022649.1, on the reverse strand, counting down.
ATATATTGAAAATATAGTAGATTGGTCAGATATAGAAAGGCTAATGTTCAAGAATTCGAACAGCGACAGTGACACAGAAGCTGGACATACGTGCAGTGGGAGAGTGTTTCAATAAGTTCACCTTGTGAACCTGTTCAAGAAGAACTATGGGGATGAAGGTTTCTATAGTGGAGAAGAGGCAGATCTAACAGATGGGGAGCATTCAGAACCTATTGGGACAGAGGAAGGGAAAGCTAAAGAGCTTCGTCGGGGAGAACCTAAAACCTCAGAAACTACACAGACCATCGAAATAAGTACTATTGTCCCTCTTGTTGATTCAATAGTATTAAGCAACCAGAGTACTCAGAGGACTATCAATAGTAGTCCACCACATATTCAGTCAGAAACCATATGAAGATCTATGGAAGATGAGATGACGCTTCCTATATTTAGGGGAGATGGATCTAAAGATCCTGATTAGCACTGGTTCCTATGTGAAGCCATATGGAATATTAAAAATGTCACTGACAAAGCTGTCAAAAGAACTCAGTTTAGTACCACTCTAAGGGATCGCACACTGAG
>SNQJ01S0022648.1:111793-123366 GCA_010110895.2 Picea sitchensis | reverse complement strand
TCAATAAAATAGAATAAGGTGGATGTAAGAAGACCTAATAGAAGCTTCCACTTCTAGAAGGATATTCCTCTAGATGCTTCTCTTGATAGACATATTTAGTATAAATAAGGTTCGAGGGTATGAAAACCCTAGCTTGGATATTATTGTAACAGAGAGCTGCTTGATTGGAGGTTTCCCCCTCGAAGAGCCCTGTGAACATTGCTTTCTGAATCAAAGTGTTATTTATGTTGTTGTTCTTATATCATTTATGTGTTATTGTGGAGATTATGTTAGATATATTACTGTTATCCTACCATTTCTAGCATTTTATTTTTGTTCTGCATATTTATTATATCTAGTATCTTTCACAAGATCCACTTGAACTGTTGGAGCTGTGGTATTTTTTCTTCCTTGGTTGGAATACTTCTTTGGCTTAAACTTAGGATGTAATATCCAATAATGATCTTCATCATGGCCTACCTTATTGCAATGCTTGCAAGTAGGCTTCTCCTTTCTTGTTGTGGTTGTCTTCTTCTCTTTCTCTTTCCTTTTCCTCAAATCCTTTCTTTTCCAAGTATCTGTAGAAACACTATCACCAACATTCCCTTTACTTAATTCAATGTGAATGGATTGTACACATACTTCATCAAAGTTAGAAGGATTTATCATAAGAATAGTGTGCTTGAGATAAGAATGTAAACCACCAATATATTTTAGGAGTGTCTCTTGTGTATATAAAGGAATACCCAAATTTAATGTTTTCTTACGAAATATTTGAGTATATTCTTGTACACTTTGACCTTTATCTTGCCTTAAACTTTGCCAATTCATCATTTCTTGTTCAATGTATGCTAAAGGATAGAATTGTTTCTTCAATGCAGTGATAAAATCATTCCAAGAAGAGATCGTTTTACCATTTTTCTTGAGATCATCCTTAGTTTTGATTTCCCACCATATGAGAGTTGTGCTTCCCATTTTGAGACTTGCAAGTTGGATCTTTGTTTCATCATCAACAATCCTTTGTATCCTACAATAGACTTCTAACTGTCTCACCCAATTATCTAGCTTTTCTGCATCTAATTGACCATCATAAGCGGGTAAATGAAACTTTACATCTAACTTTAATAAAGGCATATCAGAAGAATGATGAGCTTTTTTAGATTTCTTATCCTTGGAGGGATGTACAATTGCTTCACTTGTAGATGACGAGGATGAAGGAGAAGAAGATTCTGAAGGTCCACCACCTCCAACTCCTCCTTCTACTCTTACTGAAGATTCACCTTCTTCAACTTTTGGATTTCTTTGCTATCCTTTTTCATGGTAAATTTTCTCTACCATGGATTTCATTAATTGAAAAGACTCAAATAACTTTTCCTCAGATGCAAAAGAACCTAGTTTTCTTGGTGAATACATCTCTTGTTTATGCATTCTCCTTTGAATATTTGTATTAAGAGCCTCAAGTTGGCCTTCTCCTTGCTTGAGTTTTTCTCTGGTGAGCATCCAATGCTTGCAATTCCTATCAAACCTTCAAAACCAAATGTGCTAATACCATAAAATTGATCCAAAATTGATAGGTTTTACTGATAATTTGCAAGTTAAGTTTATTTTACTTTATGCATCGGATCGATAAGAATTCAAAATACATAAACTTTACTATTTGTTGCAGAATCTCAATTATAAATTTTACTTGATGCTCATTAATGATAAAATATTTCAGCCATTATAAACCATGCTTCAGAATTAATAGAGGATAACAACAAACAAGAAAGAGAAATAAAGACAAGAACTTGTTAACGGAGTTCACCAATAGTTGGTTACGTCTATGAGGCCCGCTTCCAAGTGGAGGACCTCTTCATTGCTCTTTAAATGCTCAAGTTATATTTACACTGGCTCTTTTTTGTTCCAAAACATGTTTCATATCTGCAGTGCAAGACCTCCTTGCTCAGATACATACATGCCTCATCAAACTCCTCTCAAAAACATGACAAAAACGCCTCTCAAAACATGAGAAATGGCCAAAAACACATGTTTCTCCTCAAAATCCTTGCATCAAAAAGTAACCTCTCAATATCAAGAGGCCTTGTTTATATAGTTTTTAGGCTTATATGAGGAAGCCTAAGTCCCCCAAGAATATGGCCTCTTTTTTGGGTCAAATCCCCCTTCAAATGGCCAAAATATCCTCAAAAAACCAATTCTCGTCCAAAAATATCCTATTACAGGCATAAATCAATTAAAACTCCAATACACATAGGTAAAAAAACCCACTTTTACCATAAATATAGGATAAATCCCCCAAATCAGGTGTGTTCCCCCTCAAATATGGTCATATGCACTTAATATGGCCAAGCGCTAGCCCAAAGGGATAAGCGTTGGCCCTAAACTCATGATAGCTCCTGGATTCGTGGGCATATGGTGGTGTTTCATAGGGTCATGCCCTTAGTCTGTGCCTGGCCTAGAGTCACAACCCCCTAAATTTTATGGTGGACGATAGGACCAGTGTTGAATGTGTGCACGCTGGTGGTTATATTGGATAGCTTGCCCCCTTTTGGTGGTTGGTATCATGGATAATCAAACCATGGGTTGGGGCTTAGCCCCAACCCCTATCCGCCCTCCATAGAAATACATTACAATATATATTAAAGTGTGGTTTATATAAAACAAGAAACATGGTAGCGACATTGGCATTGGGCCATTTCCAAAATAATTTCCTCCTCCAATCGGTCATGGGGTCGAGACCCATTAGCTCCACAATATTTTTTAACATAACCACCAATGATGGGGTGCCACGTGGTATCCCACACCTAGTCCATGTGGCACCTCCACATTAAATCCATCACATGCCACGTGTCAAGAATCTATTGGCCTATGCCTACATCATCTACCCAATCAATTGTGTTTCCACATGTCATCACCTTCCTCTGCCATGTCAGCATCATGAAATTATCTTGGTGATTTCATGTTGACGTCATGCTAATGTCAACATTGAATTTTTGCCAGTTTGACGTTTGACTTTTTAGTTGTTTGAGAATATGATCAGAGTGTGATAACTCTTGCATACATAGCCCGTTTGAGAAAGTAAATATATGGTTGGAATCAACACGACGAGTCAGTTGCAATGGAATTGGTTTCATTCAATTCTGAGAAATTTCATTTTTGAGCATTTTCTAGACCTGGGGAGCCTCCTGGATCAGTTAGTGGGTCGATTGTCCCTATACATTTTTAGTCGACTACCATTCACCAATCCTGTAACTTCCTTTCCTACTAAATCCTGCAGCTATACATCACCTCCATCTATGAAAAATTGTTTTTGTTATGGCCCTATCCAATGCATTCTAAGCTTTCCTTGGGTGCTCCAAATATTTATTGTCATAAAGGAGAACCAGATATCCAACTTTGAAGTTCTTATTCTTAATGTGTCTATCATGACATTCTTTATCCTTTTATTTATGTACCTCCTAATGGAAACCAACTATGATTTTTTCTTCCTCCAATTCCATGAGTTGGGCTAATTGTTCTTGCTCTACGCCTCTTTCTTCATATCTGCAATAGTTTCAATGCATAGACTTTCTATCAAATAATATAATGGAACTACTGCTTAATGTCTATACACTAGCCTAAAGGGTTTCTTCCCTATTCGATTCTTTCATGTAGTTCTATAATCCCATATTACTTCTGGTACCTTTAAATCCCAATCATCTCTATTCACATTGCAAATATTTGTCAAGGCACTCTCCAAAATATTGTTAAAGGCTTCCACTATTCCATTTTCCTGCGAATGATAAGGAGTTCTCTTCTAATGATTTATTTCAAATTCTTCCAGCATTACCTCATTTGTACTGTTTATGAAGTGAGTCCCCTGATCACACATCAATATTATTGGACATCCAAACCTTGTCACTACATGTTCAAATAAAAAACATGTTGCAGTCCCTGCACTGCAATCCTTCATTGGTGTTGCCTCAACCCATTCGGTTAAGTATTATGTCACTGTAATAATATATCTAACTCATGATCTTCTTGTTTGTGGATTAATTGGACCTACGAAGTATACTTCCCACTTATAAAATACTTTTAAAGTTACTTGAGGTCTTAATGGCATCTCATTCATCCTGGATGTCTTCCCAACTCTCTGAAAAAACATCACACTTCTAAAATTATTCCTTTGAATCCTTGTGAACTGTTGGCCACCATAATCTTGCGTGCAATACCTTATGCACGATAGATTTTCCTACGTATTTTCCTATAGTAATCCCTTCTTGTGCATCTGCTAAAATTATAGGCCTTTCATGCTCCATCACACATCTTATTAATATATTATTTGCTCCAAGTTTGTACAAATGACATGTAATCAACTTATAATCTACAATTTTGACCACCAATTTTTTCTTCTGCACAGTGGAAAATTCTCTTAGTGAAAAGTTTGTACTCAAAAAATCAATAATGTTAGAAAAATACTCATCAACTATCTGTACCGAAAACAATTTTTCATCTGGAAAGTTGTCTTCCAAGTTATTGGGTTCTTGTCCATTAGTTATCCTGGATAAGTGATTTGGTCCTGCATTCAATCTTCTAGGTTTTACCAAAACTTTAAAATAAAATTCTTGGAATAAAAGTATCCATATGCATATCCTTCCCCACAACACTAGTTTATTAACTAAATATATCGAAGCAGAATGATTTGTAAACATATTGAAATGTTTCCCTGACAAGTAATGTATGTATTTTTGCAAAGCATACACCATAGTTAATCCTTCCCTTTCTATAGTGTTGTAGTTATGTTCTGAATCTGATAAATTTCTTCTTGCAAATGAAATAGGGTGATCTATATCACCTATACTATGGGATTATTCATATTTTCATAAAACCCTAGTGAAGTTAAAAAAAAACGAGGGAAGAAGAAATTGAAAGAAAAAGGGAAAAAGAAAAGGCAAAAATGACACTTTTTCACCTGGATCTTTGTGACACCTATCATTTTTAACTTTTTTTTACTCCCTTGAACCCTTCTTTTAGACCCATCTCATTGGATTCCCATTTTCTCCCTGATCGTTGTGATATCTATCATTTTTAACCTTTTTTCCTTCCTTCCCGCACCATTGACACCTATCTCATTGCATTCCTCTTTTCACACTGAACAAACTCATATACGTCATTTTCTACTCTTTTTTCCATGGTCCCACTTACCCTATTCCATTCCCCTCCTTCACCCATGGAAACCACTCGCAACCAATAATTCCTTCACCTACAATATGAATCCAAACAACATAAGGTAGACATCTAAAGAATGACCTTTGAAATTTCTTCCAATAATTCTCGCCTGGACATCTTCAAGGCCAAAGTTATAAAAGAATTGGTAGAGGCTAAGGGTGAATTTTCCTCCCTCACCCAGTGGTTGAAAATTCCCTTGGATCTCCCTCCCTTGAACAATATTCCCACTCTGAAGGTGAGAAATCTTTCCATAATATGGCTATTCATTCCAATTCTCTTCCTCGTGAGCCCCGCCTTCCTTGAGTTGAAGTGAAAAAATTTGACGTATCTGATCCTACTGGTTGGGTCACTCAAATGGAACATTATTTACACTTTCATGGGATTATTGATGATCTAGCTAAAATTTGTTATGGTGTCCTCTATTTGGATCGAGAACATTGGAAATGGTGGAAATGGTGTAGAAATACATGCCAAAGGTATGTTTCTTGGACTCAGTTTGTGGCAGAGCTATATGACCACTTTGGCATTGATACCCACTATCTTGGTCGTTTGAACAAGTTGAATCAATCTAAAACAATGGAATACTTTGTATCATCCTTTGAACACTTGGATTTCAAAACACAGGGCATGTCTGATGCCTTCTTCTAGGAATGTTTTATCAGTGGGCTCAAAGAGGAAATTCGAGCCCAGGTCCTCATGGCTCTCCCTCACACTTGGTTGGTAGCTACTCAATGTGTTAAGGAATCCCAAAAAATTGTATCTGCTCAGACCTGTAGACCTTCCTTTGTTCCTCAAACTTGAACTACTAACCTTGTCGCTCCTCCCACTCCCCTCAAGATCTAGAAATTAACTCGGGCTGAAATGGTTGAATGCCAACTGAAGGGCCTTTGTCATAATTGTGATGACAAATATTTTCCAGGGCACAAGTGTAAGGAACAAAGTTTTTTATGGCCTTCTCTAAGGATGTTTCTGAAGAATATATCAAGACCCCCCCTGTGGCAGATTTACCCGACCCAACTGATATTACTCTACCCTCTGACCAACCATAAGTAGAACTAGTCATTTCATTGAATGCCCTCACTGGATTCTCTATTCCCCAAACCCTCAAGATCATTGGCTACATTAAGAATTGAAAGTTCATCATCTTAATTGAAAATGGAAACACTCATAATTGTATTCGCCATTGTATTGCCCAAGAAACCCATTGTTATATACATGCATTTAACAACTTTCAAATCATGATTGTCAATGGTGGTTCCATGAGATGTGGGGGGCATTGTGAAAATGTGTGTCTCCAAATTGGGAAGTGCCACCTGAAATCTCATGTGTTTTCTATTGACATGGGCGGTTGTGATATTGTGTTCAATGTGGAATGGTTACGCACTCTTGGTCCCATCCTCATGGATTTTAATGAATTAACCATGCAATTCCAACAGGTGAGACAACAATATAAATTCCAAGGAATCATAGAAGGATCCCCTGAGATCATCAGTTCCCATCAAATGGAAATGCTCCTCAAAAAAGGTCATTCCGACATTATTTCCTGACTCCATTCTATTCAAGCAATTGAGACACATGTGGTCCATCCTNCTAGCCTCCAATGTATCATCTCCAAAAACCAAGTTGTTTTTTCCACTCACTAGGGAATTCCTCCTTATCTTGGTGTTCATGATCATTCCATTTCTCTCATCCCCGACAATATTCCTCCCAATGGTTTCCGTTATCGTCATACCTTGCCTAAAATAATTAAGTTGAGAAAATTGTTCAATAATTGCTAGCCTCGAGTGTTATCCTCCCTAGTACCAGCCCCTACTCTTCCCATTTGGTCATGGTACTCAGAAAATAAGGTACTTGGCATATGTGTCCCAAATTTCATGCCCTCAATAGACTCACCATCAAAGAAAAATTTCCCATTCATGGCATTGATGATCTCTTGGATGAATTAAGTGGTGCTCAGTATTTTGTTAAACTTGATCTATGATATGGATACCACCAGATAATTATGCAAGAGGAAGACATTACTAAGACTACTTTTCACACTCATGAGGGTCACTATGAATTCTTGGTCATGCCCTTTAGCCTGTGTAATGTTCCCTCCACTTTCGAAAGTATCATGAACCATGTTTTCTGTCCTTTTCTCCATCATTTTGTACTAGTTTTCTTTTATTATATTCTCATCTATATTAAAACCTAGGAAAACCATCTTACCCATATGGATCAAGTTCTCAATCTACTCTCTCAACACCAACTTTTTCTCAAGAAACCTAAATGTGCCTTTGGAGCTTCCGAAGTGGAGTACTTGGGTGATATTGTCGGCAAGGATGGTGTAAGGGTGGATCCTAAGAAAATTGAAGCTATGCAATATTGTCCGTGCCCAAAAAATCTCAAGAGATTGCGTGGTTTTCTGGTTTTAACAAGATATTATCACAAGTTTGTTAAGAATTATGGAAAAATTGCAGCGCCTCTTACTGCTCTCCTAAAACAGAATGCTTTCACTTGGACTCGAGTAGTTAATCAATCATTTCAAGCATTGAAAGAAGCCATGTGCACAACTCCTGTCTTGGCCCTTCTTGACTTCACAAAGACTTTTTTCCTCGAATGTGATGCCTCTAAGAAAGGCATTGTTGTACTATTCATGCAAGAGGGTAGACCCTTGGCCTTCACTAGAAAACAACTCTCGGAGCGACATCTAGGCCAATAAATATATGAAAACGAAATTTTGGCTATTCTTCATTCTCTAGATATCTTGTGTCCTTATCTCTTAGGACAAGTCTTTGAAATTAAAACCGACCATCAGAGCCTCAAGTATTTCCTAGAACAGAGGATTTCATCCCAGGAGAAACAAAACTGGGTGACCAAGCTATTTGGCTATGATTATGATATATTTTATAAGAAAGGAAAATAAAATGTAGTGGATGATTCTCTATCTAGAAAGTACAAAGAAGAAGGATCCCTTTTTTCATTCTCCTTCATTGTACCAGATTGGCTCCAAGTTGTTCACCAGGAATGGCTACAAGACCCCGAAACTGATCAACTGATCCAAAAATTGTAAGAAAATTATCCATTTTATCCATCGTACTCTTGTCACAATGAAGAGCTTTGCTACAAATTCCATTTATATTTAATACACTAGTTGCAACTTAAATCCACAGTTCTTTCTAAGCTTTATGCTTCACCCATAGCAAGGCATTCTGAGTTTACTAAAACCCATGAACGAGTTAAATGTTCTTTCTTTTGGGATGGTATGAAACAGACATCCACAACTTTGTGATTGAATGTGATGTCTATAAACGCAACAAGGGGAAATCTATAAAAGATTTGGGCACACTACAACCACTTCCTATTCCACCAACTATTTGGAGGGACATTTCTATGGATTTCATTGTGGGCTTACCTAAATATGGAAATAATTTAGTCATCCTGGTGGTAGTTGATCGCCTTTCCAAATATGCTCATTTATGTTCTCTTCAATTCCCATTCACAACATCCATAGTGGCTCCGATTTTCATGGATAATATTTTCAAGATTCACGACATGCCTCATTCTATTGTATGTGACAGAGATCCAATTTTCACCAGCAATTTTTGGAAAGAACTATTCAGGATCTAGGGCACACAATTAAATCTCAGTACTACTATAGACTAATGGCCAAACTAAATTTGTCAACAAGTGTTTGGAAACATATTTGAGGTGTTTTTCATTTGAACTGGAATATCAGTGGGCTCAGTGGTTACCCCTAGCTGAATGGTGGTATAACACATATTACCATATTGCTACCTATATGACTCCTTTTGAAGAAGTATATGTAAAAAATCCCCCATCAATTCTTTCCTACATACCAGGGGTCTCGAAGGTTCAGGAGGTTGAAAAAACTCTTACATTCCATGCCACCGTTCTCCATGCTCTCAAAGACAATTTGGTCATGGAGCATACGTATGAAACAACAATTATATCAAGGACGTTCAGAACACCAATTTTCTACAGGAGACCGGGTGTTTCTTCATCTACATCCTTACAAGTAGAATTCACTCAAAGTTTAACATTGTTAGAATATTTCTCCCACATTTTATGGTCCTTTTACCATTCTCAAGCACGTGGGACCACTCACCTATCAGTTATATCTTCCCATTCATTCTAAGATATATACTATTTTTCATGTCTCATGCTTAAAGAAGGTGATTGGAAATAAGTTCCAAACTCAAACCAATCTTATGGAGTTAGATGTTGAAGCTTCCATAAGGTTGCAACAACATGTAGTCTTGGACCAGCGTGAACATCTCCTACATCATCACACCATCAAGGATTTTTTAGTGCAGTGGAAAGATACAACTCCAGAAGATGCCACCTAGGAATTGACCACTATTCTCCAAGAATTTCCTCATATCAAGCCTTGAGGACAAGGTTGTTCTTTAAGGGGTAGGGCATGTTAGGGACCTAAACCCCTAACTTCTCATATAGGTAGAATAATATATTTCCATGTAATAAAGGATGATACTAGTTAATAAGGTCTATTTAATAAATATGAACAAGTCAATGTAAGAAGACATAATAAAAGCTTTCACTTCTAGAAAGATCTTTCTCTAGAATGTTATTTAGAAGATAGAATTAGTATAAATAAGAGTAGAAGGTATTGTTGTAGGAAAATCTCCCTACGGATAGGTAGATCACCTCTAAGGCTTGACCTTAACCCTAGGCAGAAAAATGCTTAACGTGGACACTGACTTCCTTTCAAATCTATCTAAACTAATACATGAGAAGGAAGGATAACAGAAGTACCTCTTAATCGACGTTTGTCCCTGCACGCTCTGAGTTGCGCTCCAATCCTTTGCTCCTCGCTGAGTTCTGCAAGAAAACAAGATACGACTACTTCCTACTCTATTGATATTAGCTTGAAAACAGATCCATCAATAAATGATAAGTTCATGTAACATCAGATACAAACTAGAAAGAAACAGGCCAAGCGTGTCATATTAATGAGAATAACGACAGCAGTAATTACAATCATAGATGCGAATGTGACAGCTTCGTCAAGTCCCCTTCATCTAAACTTTGCTCGAAAGATCCACAACCTGGTTGGCAACAGCTTCACTGATCACTTCTCCTTTGGCTGACTGTGTGTTTCCTATGAGATCATAGGTTTCATGCTAGCAATTCTTCCTCCTTTCCACCATCATAGAGCTTGCTTATATAGGTTGGGAAGAGCTTAACCTCTTGAGTTATGTTTATAACAAGTTGGGAACCTCCTCCTTAGATCAGGGATCTCTTGATGAAACCAAGAATTCGAGTGCAACTGCCTCCTAATCTCGAAAGATCGTCTCCTTATTCTCCTCACCGGGCTAACAACTGACCCAGATTAGGGAGCGCTCCTTCAAAAGGGGCATCAGAGCGCTAGAACGCTCCCAGAGAGGCTCAAGGGGAGCGTCAGCACTTCAAAAGTGGGCAGCGCTCCTGCAGAGGGGTAAAGGAGCGTTATAACGCTCCCTGAGGCCTTATGGGGGAGCGCCAATGCTCCTAAGGCTGTTTCAGGGAGCGTTCACCCTCAAAACTCTTGATTGGAAGCTCTTTTCAGGTGTTAAGATATGTTTGACTCCAGTGAACCAGTTCTCTTTCTTCAAACCAAGTGTATAAGATGTTTCAAGTGCCTCCTTAGTGTCGTCACCGTGTTAGTATGATTCAAAAACATTTGCGACACTTTGTAACCAACTTGCGACACTTGTGAAAGTTGTAAGGAATTTGTGACACTTACGACAAGTGAGAAGAATATGCGACACTTATCCAGTTGAGTGATTTTGATGTGTAACAGAATGCCCCCCAAAGTATGAAGTCATAAGATGCGAACTGATGACTGAAATACTTTGTAGACGTTCAAGAAAGGGTATAGACTCGGATAACCTGACGGAAGCTGCACACAAACATCCAACAAATATCATGACATATTTCAAAACCCAAGGCAGGCATACCTATGCTTGGGTGATCGAGACTTGTAAGGTATGGCCACCATAATATACACTGCGGATCCATAATTGTATTGATTAAAAGGGTATAGCCACCAAAAATATAATGTGGATCTATACTTTGATGACTCGGATTGATCGTAGCCATGAAATATACACAGTGGATCTACGAGATAACAAGACATAGCCACGACCAATACAAAGTGGATCTATGTAATAGTGCATGTGTTCTTTGTCCAATAAAACTCCTTCGCAACCTGGGCAAAGCATATCAAAGTGATTACTCAACCTAGGGTCTTCTTACCAATCCCAATATGGTACGAATCTGACCATGTGAATAGATGTCTTGATGTCGAACATGGAAGAAACCACTTGATTACCGGTCAATGAGGTAAACCGTTAACAAGTGCGAGGGAGATCACCATTAATGTCAAT
>SNQJ01S0022648.1:76865-106787 GCA_010110895.2 Picea sitchensis | reverse complement strand
TCTCTGATATATGTGTGGGGTCCAACAGTAGTACTCGACCCAATATCTCAGGGCACTAACTAAGGAGGATAGACCGTACCCTTATCCGTACTACCCGACTACCCAGGTACTAGAGAGTATCTTCCCAAGTGTTGTTCTTGGTGACACTATAGCAGTCCGACGACCGATAGGTTTATCTAAAGAGGGCTTTAGGAAATCTAGGTTGATCCATACATAGGTGTTGTCTGATGCGCTACCACTCGAAGGGGTACCAACAGGGGTTACAAGGGTGGCTAACAGATGTGCACTTAAGAACCACTTGTATTTCCTGCATGTATGAATCCCTCAACCGTCGGTTTATGCACGTAATGACAAATCTCTGTGGTTTAAAGATGCCAGAATACGTCTCTACCCTGAAAACAAAATTCCCACAATTTCTGCCAAGGAAAGTTCTTTGATACCACTTGCAAGATACGAGATATAATAAATATGCAAAACATAAATAAAATGCTAGAAATGGTAGAATAATAGTAATATATCCAACATAATCTCCATAATAACACATAAATGATATAAGAACAACAACAGAAATAGAACTTTGATTCAGAAAGCAATGTTCACAAGCCTCTTTGAGGGGGCAACCTCCAATCGAGAAACCCTCTATTACAATAATCTCCAAGCTAGGGTTTTCATACCCTCGACCCTTATTTATGCTAAATATGTCTATCAAGAGAAGCATCTAGAGGAAGATCCTTCTATAAGTGGAAGCTTCTATTAGGTCATCTTACATCCGCCTTATTCTATTTTATTGAAAGGCCTTATTAATATTGACCTTTATTACATCCGGATATATTAATCTACCTATGTATGGGTTAGGACCCTAACATCTTGGATCAGACTCCGGTGATGAGAAAAAAGTTGTAGCAATGGGAATCCGAGGTATAAATTATGTTGTAAGTACTAGCTCTTCTAATTTAGATGTTGTAAATGATGAGTGTAAAAGGAGTGAACTTTTCCACATAAGGGTCATAAAAAATAATGTTAAAGTTGATGCTCTTGTAGACAGTGGATCACAAGCCAATCTAATTAGTGAAGAGGTTGTAAATAACTTGGGACTTGAAACTAAGCCACATCCTATACCATATCCATTGGGACGGATATGTGGTGATAATAATTTGCAAGTAACCAAGCAATGTAAAATTAAGTTTGCAATCACTTCTAATTATGTTGATGAGGTAGAGATTGATATGGTGCCACTGGACATATGTAGAATTTTCTTGGGAAGCCCATACCTTTATGATATAAAATCCATATTCTACAGGGAGGAAAATAAATATTGCTTCAAGAAAGATGGGAAAGAGTACATTGTTCATGCTCATAACATGAAAAATGAAAAATATTTTGTAGCTACAGGGTAGTTGAAAAGAATTGTAAATGAAAGAAAAAGCTTAACACTCATGTCTGTAACAAAACAAGGAGTTAGTGATGCTAAACATGATATGGTTTAGTATGTTTCTAACAATCATGAAGTGTCACAAGAAGTACAACATGAGGTTCAGTTGCATACTTTGTTTACTGTTCCTGTTCAGAAGGGGAAGCATGTTGTCTCATTCTCATTAGAATGTCTAATATTGTTGATTATTTTTCTTCTATTTAGTGGTGTATGGCTGCTAACTGCAACAAATAATGTAGATGATTGTGCAACTGATGGGATGTTTACTTTGGTAAACAATGCTATCTCATTTTTCATGTTTGTTGTGAATAGTCAGGTGATCATTGTCCCAACAGAGAGGATGGATGATACAGGACAAGTGGGGAGGCAATACCCTCACTTCTTACCTGAGTAAAAGTATAATTTTGGTGGTCCAAAATATTACAAGTGGGGAGGAATGATCCAGGAGGCTCCCCAGGTCCAGAAAATGATAAAAAAATGAAAGTTATTGGAATTGAATGAAACCAATTCCATTGCAACCGTCTCATCATGATGATTCTGGCCATATATTTAATTTCTCAAATAGGCTCTGTATGCGAGAGTTATCGCACTCTGATCGGATTCTCAAATAGTTAAAAAGTCAATGGTCAAATTGGAAAAAAGTCAATGCTGACGTCAACATGACATAACCAAGCTAATTTCATGATGCTGACATGGTAGAGGAAGATGATGACATGTGGCAGAACAACTGATTGGGAATATGATGCAAGCATAGGCCAATAGATTCTTGACATGTGGCATGTGGTGGATTTAATGTGGAGGTGCCACATGGCCTAGGCATGGGATGCCACGTGGCACCCCATCGTTGGTGGTTATGTTAAAAAATATTGTGGAACTAATGGGTCTTGACCACATGACCGATTGGAGGAAACACTTTGGAAAATGGTCCAATGCCAACGCGCCTACCATGTTTCTTGTTTTATATAATCCACACTTTAATATATATTGCAATTTATTTTTTTGGAGGGCGGTGTTGACAGGCGAAAATGACCGTTCATCAATTAGAAGAATGAGCCCGTTTTGGGGTTGTCTAAATAACCCAATCCGTTTGGTATAACTCGTCCTGACGGGTTTAATGGCTCCGTTGTCCAATCTAAGAATCCTAAAAGAAACGAAAATAAAAGAAAAGAAATTAATAACTAATTACTAAATATTATATATACATATATGTACATATGCTCTAATGTGACTGTAATAGGTGTATTTAAGCAAAATATAGATAACTCTCATTTATATATATATTATTTACAGGCTACAAGTTTTAATCTAAACTTACTAAACTCAATGTAACAATCTCTGTTATGAACAAGCAGACAAAGAAAGCACATAAAAATATATTTTGATTTTTCTTTTATAAGTCTTAAACTAATGGAAGAAAATGTTATGAAACAGAAACATACAACTAGTCAAAAGCCAAACTTTTACGTTCGAATTTTAGTGGTAAACAAATAGAAGAAAAATGAAAATAAACTAAACTGTTAACAAACTAATGATATACTTCTAGACATCTGTGCGATCGGAAAACATTTAACCACCTTTTCCAGGAGAAAAATATGCAAGGAACCTTAAGTCTATTCTGAATAAATGCAGAACAATTATGTTGGCAGTTAAATTTAAATTACATAAACAATGATACCAATAGTCACTGTGATCTCATGATTGCAAGTAATTGCATTAAGAGAAATCTGTTAGCAAACATGATTGCATTTAATCTTTCAATGAAAATTAAAGAAGAAATCCTATAATTAAAACATAATAGATGATCACACGATTAATATCTGAAGCATTAGTTATGGACAACATTTATAAAGGAATTATCCCAATAACATAATAAATGATGAAGACTAAAGCTATCAAAACTTATTATCGTACCAAGATAAACAAAACTTAAATGAAGACACCATCCACAAGAAGCTAAAGCCGAAATGTGTATTGTTGTTCCATTTAAAGTCTATAAATCAAATGTCCATCTTCTGCCCCAGGAAAGGATGACTTCATTACAAAAATCTCTAATATTTAAAGAGTTCAGTCAAGATAAAAATCTTATCATGTGGGATAATATTAAATATCAAAATGATTTGATAATTACAAAATAGAGGGTAATATAACCACTCCATATCACACTGTATCTCTCAAAACTATAAAAATCTTATTTATGTTTACAAAAGATGAGCCAAAGAAATGGCTAATAAGCTCAGAAATTGTCCATATCATCAGATCACCACCAACTATATGATATCCTTAAAGTAAAAACGAAAATACAGGAGTTTATATATTATTCTAACCAATAATTTCCAAAAAAATCGAATGAGAATGAATTGGCTACAGAATCAACTGATTTTGTAGCTAGTTTTATTTCAAATAACGAAAATCTAATTAAATATACAATAATAGAAAAACTAAAATAAAAATACAACTAAGAAAATCAAACAAATCTTTACCTCATAACTACATGCTAAATTTGACTCACAATATCTCAAAGTTAACTACTGCTGTAACATTCTCAGCATTCTTTATTATCACATTTCCAGTCCTTTTCAAACACTTCCCCTGCCTTTGAACACTCAACTTTAGACTGTAATTTTCACTCTTTAATGAGTCGATCTGATTAGTGAGGGTTTTGATTTGCAATTGAATGGAAGGTATATCTGTGTAATATTTCTCGATCCAAAACAAACAAACTTCACACTGTGGATCTGTAACAACTGTTTGAGGATATCCATGGCCATGTGTCAGAATGTTGCCATTGTTATCTGTGAGTTTTTTACCAGGTTTAATCCCTGGAAAACCTTGTCTATGATTCAGGCATGGTGGAAGGTTATCCACATAGTCGAATTGTTGATTGTTTGGAAGGGTTTCCACTAGGGATTTTATGTTAATATTAGGGCAGACAAATTGATTCATGCACAAAAAATTCTAACATCTTCTTTCCCAGGTAAAAATGGTCGAGTATTGCCTCATGATGAGGGTTTTCCTTCAAAGGGTCTGGCTTGTGAATTGAGGAAAAAATGATGTTTCTCTATCAAAGGTTTATCCAACACTGTAGGAATGTCTGTAACAAAATAAAATAAAACAAAACACTCATCTTAATCGAAACAGGAATTCTGAGAAATTTACCTCCAAAGGTCAAGGTATATCTCTAAACAAATCCAGTTTATGGGGAAACTGCGCACATTGAAGGTAAAAGGGCCCATTTTCATTATGGGTTTTAAAGGGTTTGGTCTAATCTGTAGCGGTTTGCTCATAATCTCTCCCGCAAAATCGTGTCTCTAGGAAGAAAAAACGGGATTGAATAGACTGTAACAAAAGCGAATAGACCAACTGTGGGTTTAGATGGCAATGGTAGGAGGTAAGCCTAAGATAAAACAATGGAAACAAAACTAGGAACAAACCATGGAAACCCTAACATAAGCAATGGGGGTTTCATTCACGAAATTTGGGCGTTTCTGGTAATGAATGTTTTAGAGTACAGAGAAGGCTCAAGATCCTAGCTCGTAATGAGAGGCCTTTCAGATCAACCTTCCAACTAAAAAAACGTACAAGGTACAATCCTGGTATGCTAAATTTCCACATTATGTGATGAGTGTGATTGATTTGAAAAGGTTAGGAATGAATGCATTTTTACAATCCAAATGCAAATCAGAAATTTAAAATCAAAGTTGATTTACCAAGAATGTTAAATGAACAAGCCTAATGCCAATCGATTCTTGGTGTATCATTCAAATGTCCAAAGTAGACCTTATAACAATGATCAATTTAAAAACAACCATTTTATTGACATGAGATAGGCCTTAAAGCAAAATATCATTCCCTAAAAGGTTTGTATGAACATTTATTCTCCT
Source organism: Picea sitchensis (assembly GCA_010110895.2). Classification (NCBI taxonomy): domain Eukaryota; kingdom Viridiplantae; phylum Streptophyta; class Pinopsida; order Pinales; family Pinaceae; genus Picea; species Picea sitchensis. The sequence goes on along the minus strand of SNQJ01S0022648.1, from coordinate 101,474 downwards.
AGGGAAATAAGCCTTAAATTCAACTGCAATACATTCGCAAGTTTCAATGCTTCGTTCATGCTTTCAATCATGAATGAAGAATGAAAATGCGATCTAGGAAAAATAAAAACCTTTTATAGCCCAAGACTCATCTTTCAATTAGAAATGTTCATATGTTTAAGCGGAGGCAGCTATAAGGTTTATGATTCGTTGCTTTAAGAATTAAAAATATTGTTGGCTGCCAACAATGGCGACTTGCTGGGAGAAGTAGTTATCTTCGTATCACTAATGAGTTCAGGTTAGGATTGTTATAATGATTTCATATCAAAGAACAACTGACAGACATCAAGCATCTCGATAATCATTACACGGTCCAACTTCACACATCTTTCTATTAAAATGAAATCTGGTGACAAATTTTACAAAATGAGAGCCACGATGTTCAAGTCAATGGCTCCAATACTGCTAACAGGGCCACTACTGCCAGCAAGCATCCATAGCCTCGACAGGGATGTCAATTAACCCACTCTGAAGTCTCTATCCTTTACAAGAAATTTCAATTCAAAATGAAGGATGCTTATGACCGATATCAAAATTTATACCTGAGAATTGTTTTTAACATGACATCACTTCACTGCCAGTGGGTCTGTTCAGTACCTCGACGAAGTTGTCTTGGCATCATGCATGCATTTACCTGCTGCCAGCAGACCTGTTCAGTATCCCGACGGGTTTACACACACTTCCCACAACTCTTGAGAAATTATTCACAATATGATATAATTTTAAAGACATTCAGAAGAGCGGGTGACGCTGAAAATTCTAGTTTTTACAAGACTTGTTATTTCCAGACTTTTAATTTTTTCTTGATAACCTTCATCATGATCTGAAAATAGTTTATTGATAAAACTAATCTTTTGAGGACAGGAAGGCATCCTTGAGTTTCCTTCTTAAAAGAAGTGACAACGTAAAGAGATTTTAATGATAGTCGTGTCTGCTCATAATTGCAAAGTGGAACCATGAAATCAATTTTGACCAAAAAAACCTCTTTAACTAGTCTGTGTTTTAGGAAATTACAACAGTTGACGCTCTGACAGTCCTTGACAGCTGTTTTAAGATGAAGCATTTTGTTTTCCTTCTTCGAACTAAACTGTGACACAAACATGTTTTTATCTAGAAAGTGATAAAAACAAACAGTAATGAAAAGAACCAAAATCAGAAAACAAAAATAAATCAAAATAGAAAAAACATGTACAAAGGTGGATCCAAAAACATCACGCGAAATATCTCTTGAGAAATTGAAAGAAAATCGAAAAATTCTCATCGACATGAAAGGAGTCCTACTTGTGGTACCTCGGGTTAGGGTTGAATTTACAGTTCAGATTTATTTATCTCTTTACTTTCCATTTAAAATTTTCATAATAATACTGCGGTTTTGAAAAGAAATATTCAATGAAAAGAAGTGAGAAAAGGATCATGCAGACTTCCCTGACAACAATCATATTATGGTTCTCATGGTGCATCCACTTGTTCTCATGACTGCATTATTACAAAGAGAAATAGTGAGGAATAAAACTAAAAGAAAACCTACTCCTAAACCTAACCTAACTGCTAAACAAATCAGAATACTACGTGAAGTCATGCTTCCAATGTAGCCATCGGAGTAACTCCAATCCTACAGTAGAAAAAAAATCGCATATTACTAACAAGAATGGTAGTATATCGAAAAATGACAAAAATATATCATACTCACCTTTATCATCATTATTTAAAAACAATGAAAGCACGATCTTACCATTCCCTTGAACATTCTTGTTGTATGAATCCTTCAGCCATTCGACAATTTTTTCATTATATGGGTTACAAAAATATGAAAGAATGAGATTATGAAGGTTGTGAGAGTTATAGGGACCTGGCATAACCATCGGCCTAAACCAAGTGCCCCATCCTCCTGACAATTTTCCTTTCGTTCCATATTTTCTCCATCTGGAGGATATAAAATGAGTGTGTTGAAGTTACCTCCTTGATCTCTAAATAAAATTAAGATAATTTTACCGTTCCCTGGGAACTTTTCGAGATATGAATATTCCAACCAATCTGCAATACTATCATGATACATGCAATTACTGACATGGGATGGTTTGAAATAATTCACATGTGAGAAATATTCTTGGTGAGAATAAAGTATTATATAATCAAGGAAAGAATCTTTTAAAAAGGTCGAACCAAGATGGCGAGAACTTATCATGTTTCTCGATCGGAAAATAAGTGTTTCATTCTCTTGAAACTTTGTATTGAGTTTAGATATTTCAAGGTTAACTATTTGAGGTGAACTATATGGAACGACCGATAAAACATCATTAGTAGTAATATTTGGCCGATTATATTTTTCAACCTCAAATAATTGATCATGGAAAAATTTAGATCCTTCTCGAAACACAAATTGGGATGTATCAATGGAAGATGCAATTCAAGATTCTTTCAAATCATTTTTTGATTTACCCACAGATAATTGAGGAGAATAAAAATTAATATGTTCATGGGCAGAATTATTTCCCTCTTTATCTTCTATTCGGTGATCTCTTTGTACTTGATTATATAATGTTGAATTCTCTCCAAGGTAATATGGAACATGCAATCACACAACATTAGAATAAAAAATATCAGTTTACAAGGAATAATATGTAGAAGAATTAAGGATATGGAATGCATCTCTTGAAATGATAGGTATATGTGTTTCGAAATCTGGTTTTGTCCCCTGTCCTTGTATAAACTGATCATCCTCTTTCAAATAATATGGGACATTTTTTAAGAAACAATTTGGTTCATCGTGAAAGGGAAAAATTGAAGGCAAATCACTAGAGATAGAAGTTTGATTAATAGTATGACTAATGATTTTGTCTCCTATTGATTGATCATGGATCTGTTCAACTAAATTAGGGGAAGATTTATCGTCCACATGATTATCAACTTCACATTCAACCTCTTTTTCTTTAGTTATAAAATCTATGAGAGTGTGACAACTGTCGTCTTTTAAAGTCAAGGTTCCTTCTTTGACAGGAGGAGACATTGTTTGCAAAGAATGATTAGATGTGACAATTGCATTTTGTAAAGGATGATGTTGCTCATGATTTTCCAAAATGAAATAAGTTGACAAAAATTGTGGTGCTTCAAAATCTTCAAGATCAACATCAAAGTTTGAACCATCTTGAGATTGAGTGTTAGTGATCAATTCAGATTGGTTAACAATTAATTGATCTTGCTCGTCTGAGAGAGAAACAAGATATTTAAACCACTCATTAATAAGTGAAATTTATTTCAAAGGGAACCTAGTACAAACATGAATGAACCCAATTGAAAAATCATCGAATCACTCACTGTTTTCTTTCCTTAAGTAACTTAATTTATCATAATCATAATTGTTAAAGTCAGATAAAAACTCAATTACAAACTCAGACAAAGAATGAATCGAATTAGCTGGAAAATATTCAAACCAACATTTAACTCGATCTCAGAAAGTGAGAGAGAACAATATGCATGTAACATTAGGATCAATGATCTTATGTCTTAAACATTTATAAAGAAATTTAGAAATATGGCCTACTACAGATGTGTTCCCTTCACCATCGAAGGTGAGTTCTGAAAAGAGATTAGCTATCTTGTTGGGAATAACTGGTAGTGATAAGTGGAAAGCATGTTCCAACACAGTGATTTGTGGAGCCATGCGGAAATTGAATACATTCGAAATAAAATCTCCTACAAGGCCATATTTTCAGTCGACCCTCCTTCTAGCGCCATTTTTTGACGGGCGAAAATGACCATCCGTCAATTAGAAGAACGAGTCTGGTTCGGGGTTGTCTAAATAACCCAAGTCGTTTGGTATAACTCATCCTGGCGGGTTTAATACTTCCGTTGGCCAATATAAGAATCCTAAAAGAAACAAAAATAAAAGAAAAGAAATAAATAACTAATTACTAAATATTATATATACATATACGTACATATGCTCTAATGTGACTGTAATAGGCGTAATTATTTAAGCGAAAGATAGATAACTCTCATATATATATATATATATATATATATATATATATATATATATATATATATATATATATATATATACTCTATATTATTCTGTTTACAAGTTTTAATCTAAACTTACTAAACTCAATGTAACAATGTATGTTATGAAGAAATTTTTAATCTAAACTTACTAAACTCAATGTAACAATGTATGTTATGAAGAAGCAGATAAAGAAAGAACATAAAAATATTTTTTGATTTTTCTTTTATAAGTCTTAAACTAATGGAAGAAAATGTTATGAAACAGAAACGTACAACTAGTCAAAAGCCAAACTTTTACGTTCGAATTTCAGTGGTAAACAAATAGCAGAAAAATGAAATTAAACTAACCTGTTAATGAACTAATGATATACATCCAGACATCTGTGCATTCGGAAAACATTTAACCACCTTGTCCAGGAGAAAAATCTGCAAGGAACCTTATGTCTATTCTGAATAAATGCAGAAGAATTATGTTGGCAGTTAAATTTAAATTACAGAGAGAATGATACCAATAGTCATTGTGATCTCATGATTGAAAGTAATTGCATTAAGAGAAATCCGTTAGCAAACATGATTGCATTTAATCTTTCAATGAAAATTAAAGGAGAAATCCTGTAATTAAAACTAAATAGATGATCACACAATTAATATCTGAATCATTAGTTATGGACAACATTTATAAAGGAATTATCCCAATAACATAATAAATGATGAAGACTAAAACTACCAAAACTTATTATCATATCAAGATAAACAAAACTTAAATGAAGACACCATCCATAAGAAGCTAAAGCCAAAATGTGTATTGTTGCTCCATTTAAAGTCTGTAAATCAAACGCCCATCTTCTGCCCCAGGCAAGGATGACTTCATTACAAAAATCTCTAATATTTAAAGAGTTCAGTAAAGCTAAACATCTTATCTTGTGGGATAAGATTAAATCTCAAAATGATTTGACAATTACAAAATAGATGGTAATATAGCCACTCCATATCACACTGTATCTCTCAAAACTATAAAAAGCTTGTTTCTGTTTACTAAAGATGAGCCAAAGAAATGGATAATAATCTCATAAATGGTCCATATCATCAGATCACCATCAACTATACGATATCTTGAAAGGAAAAATGAAAATACAGGAGTTTAGATATTATTCTAACCAATAATTTCCAAAAAAATCGAATGAGAATGAACTGGCTACAGAATCAGCTGATTCTATAGCTAGTTTTATTTCAAATAACAGAAATATAATTAAATATACAATAATAGAAAAACTAAAATAAAAATACAACTAAGAAAATCAAACAAATATTTACCTCATAACTGCATGCTAAATTTGACTCACAAGATCTCAGAGTTAACTACTGTTGTAACATTCTCAACATTCTTTATTATCACGTTTCCAGTCCTTTTCAAACGCTTCTCCTGCCTTTGAACACTGAACTTTAGACTGTAATTTTCACTCTTTAATGAGTCGATATGAGTAGTGAGGGTTTTGATTTGCAATTGAATGGAAGGTATATCTATGTAATATTTGTCGATCCGAAACAAACAAAATTCACACCGTGGATCTATAACAGTTGTTTGAGGATATCCATGGCCATGTGTCGGAATGCTGCCACTGTTATCTGTGGGTTTTTTACCGAGTTTTATCCCTGGAAAAACTTGTCTATTCTTTAGGCATGGTGGAAGGTTATCCACATAGTCGAATTGTTGACTATTTGGAAGGGTTTCCACTGGGGATGTTATGTTAAGATTAGGGCAGACAAATTGATTCATGCACAACAAATTCTAACATCTTGTTTCCCAGGTAAAAATGGTCGAGTATTGACTCATGACGAAGGTTTTCCTTCAAAGGGTATGTCTTGTGAATTGAGGAAAAAATGATGGTTCTCTACCATAGGTATAGCCAACACTGTAGGAATGTCTGTAAAAAAATAAAATAAAACAAAACGCTCATCTTAACCGAAACAGGAATTCTGAGACATTTATCTCCAAAGGTCGAGGCATATCTCTGAAACAATCCAGTTTCTGGGGAAACGACCCACAATGAAGGTAAAAGGGCCCATTTCCATTCTGGGTTTTAAAGTGTTTGGTCTAATTCGTAGCGGTTTTCTCGGAATCGCTCCCACAAAATCATGTCTCTGGCAAGCAAAAACGGGATTGAACAGACTGTAACAAAAGAAAATAGACGAATTGTGGGTTTAGATGGTAGTGGTAGGAGGTAAGCCAAAGATCAAACAATGGAAAAAAAACTAGGAACACACCAGGGCAACTATAACATAATTAATGGGGGTTTCAGTCATGAAATTTGGGCGTTTTTGGTAATGAATGTTTTAGAGTACAGAGCAGGCTCAAGACCCTAGCTCGTAATGAGAGGCCTTTCAGATCAACTTTCCAACTAAAACGACGTACATGGTACAATCCTAGAATGTTAAATTGCCACGTTATGTGTTGACTATGATAAATTTGCAAAGGTTAGGAATGGATGTGTTTTTACAATCCAAATGCAAATCAGAAATTTAAAATCAAAGTTGATTTACCAAGAATGTTAAATGAGCAAGCCTAATGCCAATCGATTCTTGGTGTATCATTCAAATGTCCAAAGTAGACCTTATAACAATGAGAAATTTAAAAACAACCATTGTATTGACATTAGATAGGCCTTAAAGAAAAATATCATTCTTAAAAAGGTTTGTATGAACATTTATTCTCCTAGGAAAATAAGCCTTAAATTCAAATGCAATACATTTGCAAGTTTCAATGCTTCGTTCATGCTTTCAGTCATGAACGAAGTATGAAAACGAGATCTAGGAAAAATAAAAACCTTTTATAGCCCAAGACTTATCTTTCAAGTAGCAATGTTCATATGTTTAAGCAGAGGCAGCTATAAGGTTTATGATTCGTTTCTTTAAGAATTGAAAATATTGTTGGATGCCAACAGGAAAATAGGGGATGGGACTAAGCCCTAGCCCATGGTTTTATTATCCATGAGACTAGCCACCAAAAGGGGGCGAGCTATCCAATACAACCACCAGTGCATGGACATTCAACACTGGTCCTATCATCCGCCATAAAACTTGGGGGGTTGTGACTCTAGGCCAGGCACAGACTAAGGGCATGACCCTATGAACAACCACCATATGCCCATGAATCCAGGAGCTAGTGTGAGTTTAGGGCTAACACTTAGCTCTTAGTGCTAGCGCTTAGCCCTTTGGGCTAACACTTGGCCATATTAAGTGCATATGACCATATTTGAGGGCGTGCATGCCTGATTTGTGGGATTTAGCCCATATTTATGGTAAAAGTGGGTTTTTGTACCTATGTTTATTGGATTTTTAATTGATTTATGCCTGTAATAGGAGATATTTGGACCATAATTGGTTATTTGAGGATATTTTGGCCATTTGAAGGGGTATTTGATCCCAAAACGAGGTCATATTCTTGGGGGAAGTTGGACTTCCTCATCTGAGCCTAAAAACTATATAAACAAGGCCTCTTGACCTTGAGAGGTAACTTTTTGATGCAGGAATTTTGAGGAGAAACATGTGTTTTTGGCTATTTCTCATGTTTTGAGAGGCATTTTTGTCATGTTTTTTAGAGGAGTTTGATGAGGCATGTATGTATTTGAGGAAGGAGGTATTACACAACATATCTGAAACATGTTTTGGAACAAAAAAGCACCAATGTAAAGAGAACTTGATGATTTGAAGAGCAATAAAGTGGTCCTCTACTTGGAAGTGGGCCCAAAGACGTAGCCAATGATTGGTGAACTTCGTTAACAAGTTCTTGTCTCTATTTCTCTTTCTTGTTTTTTGTTATCCTCTCTTAATTCTGAAGCATGGTTTATAATGGATGAACTCTTTAATCATTATTGAGCATCAAGTAAAAGTCATAATTGGTATTCCACAACAAATAGTAAAGTTTATGTATTTGGCATTCTTATCGATCCGATGCATAAAGTACAATAAACTTAACATGCAAATTGTCAGTAAAACCTATCATCTTTTTATCACTAACCCTCAATAGCTGCAACGCAATAAGTAGACTTGTACATATTGTAAATAGTAGAAGTTAGATGAAGAAAAAGGAAAAGAAAACTAGAAAAAATGAAGAAAAAGAAAAAAAGAAGCAGTTAGAGGAATACATTATAGAAAGATAGTTGAGAATGTCAATGTGTAGCAGACAAAAAGTCAAGGAGACAAGAAGTGAATATACAGTGTCTGGATAACTATGGAAGAAGGAAGTACTAATGTGTCAAAGATATACCATAGTATAAAAATACAACGTACAAGAAAAATGAAATAGTTGAGAAAAAGAAAAACCAGTCATCGAAAAAAGAAGGTGCAAAATGAACATTTATGACAGTCATTAAAGAATTCCTAGAAATATTTGGAGCATTTATGATAGAACTTAAGAAGAAAAATTAGGGTTCGATGATTCACATTGTGAATTCGAGTGAATGCAGATCTACAAAGAGAGAAGTGATGAAAAGAACTAGTTATTTAGTAGGTTGATAGTGAGATTTCATATGCAAACGCATTTATATTCCATCACGATGGTGCCACCCAAAGTCGTAGCATTGATCCATATGTCAAGGAGAACCCACAGGAACAACAGGTCACCGTCGAAGCTAGCAATGGAGGATGAAAACCCTATGTAGATGGAGGGAGTGGTGGATGTCGACAACATTATTTCCCCAGAACCAGTGATCCCTACACTGGTCAAAGAGAAAACATAACAGATGCAGATTGATCCACCAAACGCAAGAATAGAGCCAAACCTGATGCAGGAAATAGTTTCACCCATAGAGGAAGTCAATGAGGAAAGGATTGAGTCCGACGAGCCAAGGACTCAAGATGACGTATAACCAACATAGAATAAAAAAACACCACTAGAAGAGAACACGGTGCAATGGGAGTCTAGTAGAGAGGAAGAGGAGAAAGAGAAAAAATATGAGGAAGTAGGGATCTCAAGTTCACTAGGAAAGGGAAAGGGAAAACAACAGGTCCAAATATCCCCGTGCAAGCAACAAGAGGTAACCATTGTGTTACCACGCATACCATCAGGCATAAGTATTTTCATAGACTTACTTGGGTGCATAGATAAAATACTCAATTTAGAACATGATATGAGGGACACAAATAAATTCCCAGAGTTTGCGTAATAGGTATACCTAGAAAGTAGAGGGGTCAATGTGAAATGAGTTCCCATAATGGAACCTAAACAATGGATACAAGGGATATATAATACATGTATAATGAACCTATTGGATATCCCGCACTTTGGATAACATGGCTATAATCAAACAATTATTTGCTAGCCATGTTATCTTGGCTATAGACATGTTCTTTGGAGAAAACAATTATAGAAAATTTTAAATCATTGTGAAACAATATGTGGATCCAGGCTAAAAGGGATCTAGAGAAGGAGTGTTTGCATATGATATATTGTGTCACAATAGAAGAAGTCCTATGGGAGAAGAGACACTAGCAAGAAGAATGGAAGGTTCCATTAGAAAAATCAAAGGACACGCAACCAACAAAGGAAAAAAAAAATAGCAGAAGCAACCCTATCAACAAATACAAGAGCAGTAGCAGGGCACATGAAGCCAGTAGGGGGGAGAGAATAAACAAAGAAGAACACTATCCCCAATTTGGTCACACAGTAGAAGGATCATGCATAAACTGCTAATGGTTCCACACAAAGGAAGGATAACATCATTGTGCATGAGGGAAAAATGAAGGTGCACAAGGCAGTCCCAGAATACACCATAACATTGGATGACGTAGAATTATTCGTAGAGAAAGTACAAGACCAAGCCATCAAAGAATATCAGGAGGAAAAAAAACAAAGGGAAAGGAAAATGAAAGAACTGATGGAGGTCAAGAAGGTATTAGAGAAGATACAATTGACCAAGGCACAACACAACAAAAACAAACAACGCAATATCATCCCATGTAGAATGAGGAAGATACAGTGCAACTAACAACATTAGCAAGCCAAAGATTTAGCCTTACCAAAGATATGTTGCAAATTGATCATGAGATGGAGCAAAAACAAGTTAAGGATGTACAATATATGGTGTTTGTATTGGTGAGGATATCAACCAAGGCCTTATTTAAGTTTCATATAATCATGGTGCATGAATTCAAATCAAAAGCCATGATAGATGCACAAAATATGGAGATAGCTAGGGTAGCCAAGAAGGTACTAGAAACAGTTCTTATAGAGGTACAAATAGAACATGAGGAAGAAAAACATTGCATAGATAGATTGGAGAAAAGACTTGAAGAAGTCTTCCAACCAATTCTAGAGAGCGCACTAGCAGGAGAAATCAGCACAGAAGAAAAGATACAAAAGATAGCACAAACAATGGATAGGTACAAGAAGGAGATAAGAGAATTGGTGGATAAAATGACACCAACTACCCTACCATAGGTCATATCCGAAAGAGAGAAGTAGGCCATTCAAAAAACAAAGCAAACTGCACTAGAATTCAAGAAACTCATAGAACTTTATGAAAGGAATGTGTAACTTTGGACAAACCTAGAAGAACATGAATGGATCCAGTAGTTGGATCAAAAAGAAGAAAAGTTGAATGCAACAATCTAGGATTAAGGTTTTTAGAATCATAATGTAAGGGTTTTTACCCATTTTGTAGTATAATTAAAGGATCTATGAGGTAGCTAGGGGTGTATTTTGAATTGGTCTGAAGAACTAATCTTGGAAGAGTTGTTTGAGTCTTAAGTCACAGTACTAGGTTTTCACTAAGAGCTATGGAGATCGATTTGTATCAATGTTGGATAATCATGAAGCATAATTGAGGGCCAGGTCACAAGTTGTGGGTCTTGGTGCGATGTTGGTTATCCTCACCAATATTAAAACCCTAATGTAATGCACACACTGTTAGTTTGAAGAAGAATGAATAAATTAGAAGATCTTTGTGGACATAGCCCAAGGGGGGGTGAACCACGGTAAAATCATGTGTTGCATTGTGCTTGAATTCTTTTTATTGTTTCTGCAATTAGGAATAAATGGTTAGGTAAATCAATGGGTTTATTTACAATGCACACTAGTATAATTATGCAGAATGTATGTCATTGAATGGAAAAATTAGGAGATATGATGGATGTTATGGTAAAATATATGTTAAAATAGAATAGAAGTAAAAAGAACATCCCCAATCCCTTCCATGACTATAGAAATCTGCGTCCTTCATTCAACCATAATCCATCTTAGGTGAGACTATGTTGTGCAATCTATGCATGGTGTATCCATCTGGTTTACTAGAAGGGCCGATGGTGAAAAGGGTTTTGTTGGAGAACTAAGGTAGAACCCGAGTCAACCCATACATCCAACACCTACCAAGGAAATTCATCTAATACCACTTGTTAGGAACTAGATCTATTATAATAGTAGAAAACATAAATATGGTAGTGAATGCCAACGAAATAACAACAAAGAACATAAATATAGCAATGGAACAACAAAATATATGCAACCAAAACATCAAAATAATACCTTTATTGATAGGAAACAATGTTCACTTGCCTCTTCGAGGGGGAAAACTCCAACAAAGTAGAGCTCCATTACAATAATTCTCAAGAAAATTCCCGCTCATACCTTCTACTCTTATTTATACTAATTCTATATTCTAAAGAACATTCTAGAGGAAGATCTTTCTATAAGTGGAAGCTTCTATTAGGTCTTCTCAAGTTGAATTGTTCATATTTATTAAATAGGACTTATTAACTAGTATCGACCTTTATTACATGGAAATATATTATTCTACCTATATGAGAGGTTAGGGGTTTAGGTTCCTAACACATCAAGGCTTAAGATGAGGAAATTGTTGCATAATGGTAGTCGACTCCTAGGTGGTGTATTCTAGTGGAGTATCCTTCCATTGAACTAATACTTCCTGGATGGTGATCTGACAGAGACATCAGTCACGCTAGTATAATATTTCTTTTGGTTGCAACCGAATCAAGCCTTCTTCATCCAACTCTAGTAGATTGGTCTAGGTGTTGCACCTGGTGCTAATAAATTTCTTTAGTCATGATACATGAAAAACAGGATGTATCTTAGAGTGAATGGGAAAATATATCTAATAGGTTATTGGCCCCACGTGTTTGAGAATATTATAAGGACCATAAAATTTGGGGGAAAGTTTCCGACACTATCGGGATTTTAATGAAGTTTTATTGTATGGTTGTAGATGGATAAATACATGGTTCTCTTCAACAAATCAACATTTAGAATGATCATGATATTCTTGTCTCTTCATGTAGTTCTTAGCTATGGCCATATTTTATTTTAGAGTGCGAAGAATGATCATGCACATTGTAAGATTGTAGTAAACCTCATGAACCTTGGAGACATCCGACATGTATAGGAAATTTTTTGTTGGATTCTATTGATAGACTAATTCAAAGGGAGTCATGCAAGTGGAAGTATGGTAAGAGGTGTTGTACCACTATTAAACTAGGGGTAGCCACTGAACTGATTGATATTGTCTATTAGATGAAAAATACCTCAAATATGTTTCTAAGTAATTATTGACTGCTTCGGTTTATCCATTAGTCTAGGGATGATAGGTTGTGTTGAGATGCAATTGGGTGCTCTGGAGCCTGAATAATTCTTTCCAGAAATTGATTGTAAAATTTGGATCATGATCATAAACAATAGAATGAGGCATGTCATGGAGTTTGAAGATATTATCCATAAAAAAATGAGCCATTGTGGATGCGGTGAACAGGTGTTGAAGAGAACATAAATGAGCATATTTGGAAATATGATCCACTACCACCATTGTTACACATTATTTTCGTCATTCCTATGACCATTAATGATGTAAACCTATATGTTTCCTTCAGAGGGGTCAGTGGCCTGAGTTCCTAAAGAAAGAAGAGAGAAGAACTTTTCCTAAGAAAAGAAGTTGCATTCTCCTTTGTAAAAACCCTACAAAAAAGGGAGTTTGCAGGTTGCTATATAGGCAAGGTGCAAGAATGCCTGATTCTCACAGGTTGAACCATAGCGGGGTTGCGAGAGGTTCGCAGGTTGCTCTATAGGAAGGGTGCGAGAATGCTTACACGTGGGAAAAACAAGCATTTTCTCGAATCTTCTAGAAGGAGAAACTTCCATGGTGAGGTGGCATCCGAATGGTTTGGATCTTACTCGCTTTCATGATTTAGTGGGATCATCCTAACCTCCTCACCTTATCCTTTTCAGCTTATAAAAGGAAGGGAGTTCTCATGAATAAAGTTAGATTTTTGTTAGCTTTGGAGCTTTGGGGATTAGATTGGATTTGATTGAGCTTTGGAGATTGTTGGTTTGGCTAGATGAGCCATTTTTTTAAAGATAGATTGTGAATATTATCAGATACGTGCTCGAATTCTGGGAGTTAAAGTGTGTGGGGAATGAGAATGCAGTGGAAGGGACCTTCACGACATCAAGGCCATGGTTGTAATCTCCTCTTTCACATTTAATGTAGATCTGATAATATGATTCTTTCCTATAAAGCATTTGTTTTATTGTATGATTCCTTGATCACATATCCTATAAAGCTTGTTGTGTTTTATTGTATGATTCCTTGATCACATACATAGGTTTATATTGATTTTATGCTATTACTATCACTTTGGTTGGTTGCATTCTTTTGCAGGATCATCATTGTATGAGTGTTGGAACGGATCTAGGATGGTGATGGTGAGAGGAAGCGACATTTAAACGATATGTCACCCATCCCTCTTTCATTAGTAAATTCAATATCTAAAACTTAAGGAAAGCGTCATGTTCTTGTGTGTTTTGTTCTAGATCTAGGTGGATCTAGGGAGATCAGTTAGTGTCCACACCTACCAATTAGTCTGATAACAACCATGATGACTAACTTATTGCTCAATTTTGGTAAGACAACAATGAAATCCATAAAAATATTCATCCAAATAGTAGGTGGAATCAGAAGCGGTTGGAGTGTGCCAGGAGTTTTGATAGTATTTTCCTTATTGTGTTGACATGTATCACATTCAACCACAAAGGTGAATATGCCATTTTCCATACTATCCCAGATGAAATAACATTTGAACCATTCATAAATTTTGGTAAAAACTAAATGCCAAGATATAGGTGAAGCATGAAACTTAGAGAGCACCATGAATTTAAGGGCCGACTGTTTTCTTAAATATAAGCGACCTTTATAGTGAAACTCTTCATTGTGCCAAGAGTACCATGTAGTAGCTTGTGGATATTGTTGTAGTTTTTGGATCAGACTAGAAATTTTGGGGTCTTGCAACCATTACTGGAAAAAAACTAGAAGTCAGTCTATGACAATGAATGAGAGGGAAAAGAGGGACCCTTCTTATTCATATTTTATGGAAGAGCATCAACCACCACATTTTCTTTTCCCTTTTTGTAAATGATATCATAATAATATCCAAACAGATTGGTCGCCAATTTTTTTTCTTCGAGGATGAAATTCATTGTTCCAAGAAGTATTTGAGGCTTTGATGGTGCGTTTTAATTTGGAAGTGTTGTCCCAATAGATAACGGTGCCATAGATCCGTTGCATGAAAAATAGACAAAAATTCATTTTCATAGATGAATTGGCCCAAATTTCCCTCCAACAATTGTTTTCTCATGAAATCCAAAGGTCATCCATCTCGCATGAGGACTTCCCTGATTCCTCTCCTCAATGCATCACATTCCAGAACAAAGTTCTTGGTAAAGTCGGGGTGGGCCAGTATAGGAGTAGTTCACATAGCTTCTTTCAAGTATTGGAAGGATTAGTTAGCTGCTGGAGTCCAACTAAAAGAATTATTTTTAATGAGAGTTGTTAGGGGAGCCGCAATTTTTCCATAATTCTGAATAAAATTGGGATAATATCTCAATAAACCCAGGAAACCACATAGGATTTTAATATTTTTAGGGTGAGGCCAATTTTGCATAGCTTCAATTTTATTGGGATCCACCCTTACACCATCTTTTCCTACAATATGACCCAAGTACTCAACTTCAGAGATGCCAAAATCAGATTTAGACTATTTGAGGAAACGTTGGTGCTTGGAGAGGAGATGGAGAACTTGAACCACATGGTAGAGATGGGTTGAACACGTTTTAATATAGATGAGAGTATCATCAAAGAAAAATAACATAAAGTAATGGAGGAAAGGGATAAATACATCATTCATGAGACTTTTAAAAGTGGAGGGGGCATTATAGAGACCAAAGGGCATGACCATGAACTCATAGTGGCCCTCATGAGTGAAAAATGAATTCTTGGGAATGTTTTCCTCTTTCATACTTATATCGTGGTATCTAGAATGTAGGTCACATTTGGTAAAGTATTGATCCCCACTAAGTTCATACGGAAGGTAATCTATGATAGGAATGGGAAATTTTTCCTTGATGGTAATCTTGTTGAGGGCACAAAAATCAAGACACATGTGCTAAGTTCTGTCCCTTTTGAGGACCATGACTATAGGTGAAGAATAGGGGCTAGTACTGGGACTAAAAAATTCTATAAGAAAGAGTTATCCATACTAGTACCAACTCCTATTCTTCACCAGTACCATCCCATAGCACTTATGATGCGAACTAATGATTTCCAATGATCCTATTATATTGACTTGGAATTTGTATTTTTTTCTTTCCTATTTAAATTGCATGGTTAAATCCTTAAAATCCATGGTTATGGGGCCCAGAGTGTGTAGCCATTCAACAACAAGAACGATGTCACAACCACCCATGTCAATAAAAAACTTGTGAGATTTCAAGTTATATTGACCAATTTGTAGGAGCACATTTTCAAAATTTTCCCCACATTTCATGGGATCACCATTGGCAATAATGATTTGAAAATTATTGACAACACATATATAGAAATTGATTTATTTGGAAAGGAAAAAATGAATGAAATTATGAATGTTTCCATTGTCAACTAGGATGATGACCTTCATGTGGTTAATGTAACCAATCAACTTCAGGGTTTGGGGAGCCAAAAAACTAGTAAGAGCATTCAACGAAATTAGTCGTTCAACTTCAGGAGGATCATAAGGTGACATAAGATCATATTCTTGGGGTAACATTACCTTATATGAAACCTCAACATATTCATCGGAAAAATCCTCTGAAATGGACATAAATTGTTTTTGTTCTTTACATGTGTGCCCAGGAAAGTATTTATCATCACAATTATAACAAAGACCCTTGAGTTGGAATTCATCCATTTCCACCCATGTTAATTTTTGGACCTTGAGAGGAGTTTCCAGAGGGGAAAAATTGGGGGGCATAGGATGAAGAATAAATAAATTTTTTGTGTTCTAGGAAAATATGACATTTTTGCCTCTGTGGCACATTTAGTTTCTTCCAAACAAGGCTAGGGGCGATCCATGAGGACTTGGGATCGAATTTCATCCTTGAGGCCACTAATCAATAATTTCTAGAAGAAGGCATTTATCATACCCTCCATGTGGAAATACAAATGCTCAAAGGAAACAATACAATATTCCACTATTTCACACTATTTCAACTTGGTCAAGAAGACTAAGTGGTGGGTGTCTATGTCAAAGAGTTCATACAACTCAACAATAATTGCTTTCCAAGAAACATACCCTTGGTGTGCATTTTGACACCATTGCCACTATTGCCATCGTTCTGGCCAAATAGAGATCATAATGAAGATTTTTCAAGTCATTAGTAATTCCATGCAGGGAAAAATAACGTTCCATCTAATTGACCTAGGCTATTTGATTCAAGCCATCAAATTTGTTTACCTAAACTCAGGGAAGATGAGGGTCATGATTGGAATGAAAGTTTAGAGGATTTGAAGAGTCAATACATTTGACTTGGGGATTTGGACCAAGGAGGAAGGACCTAGGATTAGGTCATGAATCATTTGAGAGGAGAGTGGAGTTCATCCATTCCTCTATTGAGCTAGTCCCGAACAAAGTCCACTTTGGAATTCATGACATTCATGTCATTATTCACTTTGGTTGAAATGGTAGTAATGTCATTATTCATTTTTTGATTGGTTTCTTCTTGGAGAGTGGGATCCATTAGGTTAGGGATGGGTCCAACAAATAAGATAAGTGATATATGCCACTACGATCAAGGAAATGAGAGGAAGCTAATGGGATAAGTGGGAAATAAGGGTGCCAAGAAGGGTATGGGTCCACAGGGTAAAAAAACATTGGTTAAAATGATATGTATCAAAACGATCAGGGTGAAAAGGGGAATCCAATGGGATAAGTCTCAAATAAGAGTGCAGGAAGGAGCCAATTTTTTTTTTTTACTCATGTGGAGTTATACTCCAACCTGAATAATATTGCAGTTTTTAAATACCCAAATTATTAATAGGAAAACATGTGTATTAATTTTACAACCATAATGTAGGAGACAAGGTTATGCTACCAAAATATCCTTTATGTTCCTTTTCTGGTATGACCCCCCCTGGTAAGGGGGTGCGAGAAGAAATGTGGCACACAAGTGCGTGTTAGTAACAAAAACACATGACAGTGTGATTTGTCTAATACAGAGCATCGTCGATGGGGCATAGGTTCTATTTTAGGTGCACTAGTTACTTTTTTAGATTTTTTTGAAAAAAAATAAAAAATAGATTTTTTTCAATACAAGAATATATATATATATATATATATATATAGATCCGTGTGTGTGTGTGTGTTTTATAATTTCAATCTATTTTTTCTATATATATTTTCCCAACAATATTTGTATGTGAATCAAAGACAATGATGATGAGAGGAGGAGCATCATAAGTAGTAGTAGCTCGAGACACACACATTTATGTGTGCATGGGAGGATAGGGAGAGGGAGAGGGAATTTCTCCCTCACTCTATTTCACAATAGAAACATGCCCTTTTAATGGAAGTTGGCCTCCTCATGTTTTATCACAAGGGTATTGTCAATTTTCACACACAACTCTATGTGACTAATTTCAGATCTAAAAATTACTTCCTAGTGATATAACTATCACTTAATAACTTTATACTGAAATTATTGACTGAAAACATATGCAGTGGAAACAAAAAGATGATAGGTGAATCATCAATTCATAAGAGAAATAATAATTATGTTCTGTAATATTTTTAATACCATAAATCATGAGGGAAAAACCATCCCTCCCGTCCAATACAATATCACCAAAAATCTAAGGACAACCTTGTTAGGATATTTAGACACTTAGGAGTTAGTTGAGATCTAATTGGTCTAATGTGTTGTTAGGTAAAAGTGTGTTTCTTTAGTATGCATTAGTATGCATTTGTAGTTAGGAAATTTGACGATCATGATATGTTCCCGACATAGAGTGATCCGATGGTTTATATTATCCTCGATCTTAACGGCCATGGATCCGTGGCTTAACACCCAATTAGTCCATGATATCTATTTAAAGAGCATGGAGGGTCATTGTTAGCATAGGGGAAGACCCAGGTTTCAGCTCCAAGAGCGCACCAATAAGCCCTAACTACTGGCCCTTTCAACAACACTTGCGAAGCAGATGCAGTCTCACCTGAAGCAGTTATGAGGGGGTTGCAGGACATGGATGTATACAACCAAGGGTAATATCAAGTGGATCTAACATAGGAACAACAAAACATTCAAATATCACTTATCAACTTAGATCTACTTTGCACATCTACTTATCAAATCTAACACATCAATGCAATCACAACATATCAATGACAGAGACAGAGTATCAATCACACATAATAGAAAATATATGTGGTTCTCCCTCTCTCTAGGGATATGTCTAGAAAACTATTCTATAATATATTTAAGGTAAAGCATACAATACTTGTCTGTTCTCTTATCTAGTAGATCTTCTTTCTTCTCCTCTCCTTCTCTCCCCTTCCTGCACACCTAGTTGCAGGATCGATCTTTGCACCTAGCTGAATATCTTACAATACTAGAAGTCTCTCACACTTAGCACATCTTTCTCTCACCCGATAGTAATCTCTCACACAACAATACCACTCAATCAACAACAATATCGTACCAATCCAAAGTACCAACCAAAAGTGTCAACCCAACCTCGACCCTCATAACCTTTATTTATACATTACAATCACTTCACCGACATCCTTAGGCTGAAACCTAGGTGTCAAAATCCTAGATACCAAAACCCTAGGTGTCTAAAACCCTAGGTCAACTTGACCCATATTTTCAAGGCTTCACCAACCTTTCTTTCCTTTATTCTCGCACAGTGATCCAAAGAATCCAATGGTAGATTTTTCTGCTTGCTGACTTATCCACAATCCTTCTTCCTTTATTATCTATTGTTCTTGATATCCTCATCCAATGAATTTCTTTCTCAGACTTCTCTCCATCTTTTCTTCTCTTTTTATTACTTCGACCCATTAATAGTCACTGTGTCTTATGTGAAGTTCGCATTTTCCTTTTCTTCCTTGATCTTTGCTTGCTTCCATACTCAAGGGACAACAGGCCCCCAACACTCACCTGTGACTCATCCTGAGGCACTTCAGATATGAGCTTTCTGTTTTTCTTCAACTTCAGAATGTGTAGGGAAGCCTCTGCTTTATGTTCTATGCCTCCTTTTCCTCCTTTGTGTAGACTATATTTTCTATGTCTGGTACCCAGTTTCAACTGCACTTAGTACCTAGACCCTTTTCTTCATGCTTCTATTGAGAGCTGCGAGGTAGCTGGTTGTCATAGTACAACTTCAGCTAGCTCCCATTCACTAATCCTTCCTTCCACTCCCCATTCAGAGTCTTCAATTGAGAAAATCCTCCCTCTGTAACATAAGCGATCTCGTATGGCCCTAGACAATACATTTTGAACTTCCCAGGATGTTTGATGAACTTACTTTCATATATCATGACTAGATCACCATGTTTAAATGTCTTGTTCTTGATGTGCCTATCATGTTTGGACTTCTCTCTTTCCTTATGTACTTGTTGATGGAATCTTGCAACAAATTTGTCTTCCCCCAATTCAACCAACTATGAAAGACTCTCTTGACAATGCCAGGGTCATCCATATCTGCAAAGGAGGCAATTCTCAGGCTTGGTACCAAATATTCCATTGGAACAACACCTTCAATATCATATACCAACTTGAAGGGGGTCTTCATTGTTAGTTTCTTACAAGTGGTCCTATAGGCCCATAATACTGTTGGTACTCTTAAATCCCAATCATCCTTGTTCACACTACAAATCTTGCTTAGTGTTGTTTCCAAAATCTTGTTGAATGATTCAACTGTCCCATTTGCTTGTGGATGGTAAATTGTTATCTTCTGATGGTGGACTGCAAATTATTCAGTCAGGGCTTCAACTGTCCTATTGATGAAATGTGTTCCTTGATCACTCATAAGGATCTTTGGGCATCCAAACTGGGTTACGATGTCATTAAATATGAAGCACGCAGCTGTAGTTTCACTACATTCCTTGAATGCTCTTTCTTCGACCCATCTAGTCAAGTATTTTGTTGCTGTAATTATGTACCTTGATCTTGTATGCTTTCCTGGTGGATTTATAGGTCCAACAAAATCAATGGCCCATTTCTCAAATGCTTGTAGGGTCAGTTGTGGATTTAATGGAATTTCATCTCTTCTGTATGGTTTCCAAACTCTTTGGCATACATTGAAAGCTCTGGAATAGTCTTTAGCATCTCTGTGTAAGGTCGACCACTAAAGGCCAGCTCGAAGAACCTTCTGTGCAGTTTATTTTCCTTCACAATTCCCTCCTGCAATGCCTTCATGAGATTCTACAAGAATCATTGGTCGGTTTGCATCCATAACACATCTTCTCAATATCTCACCAAGTCCCATCTTGTATAGGTGTCCATCTATAAGTGAGAAGTCGACAATGCGCACTACTAGTTGTTTCTTCTGAGGAATTGTGTACTCACTAGGTTCCATTCCTGTTGATAGGAACTGGACTATCTCTGCAAAGTGGTCATCGATATTTCTAATGGCCAGTAGTTGTGAATCCGACAGTGCATCCTCTAAACTGGTCGGTTCTTCTCCATGTTCCAACCTTGAAAAATGGTCAGGACCTTTGTTCATTCTCCCTAGCTTTACTATGATCTCAAAATCATATTGTTGAAATAGAAGAATCCATATGCATATTCTTCCCCCAAACACTGTCTTGTTGACTAGGTATTTCAGTGCAGAGTGATCAATAAACAGTTTGAAGTGTCCTCCCAACAAGTAGTGGTGAAACTTCTGCAATGCATACACCATGGCTAACCCTTCTCGCTCTATTGTGGTGTAATTAATATTAGCAATTGATAGCTTCCTTCTAGAAAAGGCTAACGTGTGGTCAATATCTCCTCCTCCAGGTTGTGCTAACGTAACTCCTAAAGAAATGGAAGATGCATCGACATGCACATGAAATTCCTTGGTCCAGTCTGGGAAAACCAGAATAGGCACAGTAACCATTTTCTATTTCAGTGTGTCGAAGCTTTGCTGGCATTCTCCTGTCCAACTAAACTGACAATATTTTTTCAACAACTTCTCCATAGGTGTTGTAATTTGAGCATATCCTTTACTGAATTTCTTGTAGTGTCTCATGTGTCCCAGCATAGTGCACAACTGCTTGATTGAAGTAGGAGGGGGTAGATCAACTATAATGGCGATCTTGGATGGATCTACCAACAATCCTTGCTTACATACAATATGACCTAACATAACTCCAAATTGTGAAAATAAAATGCATTTCTTCAGGTTTAAGGCAATTTGGCACTGCTTGCATTTATCCAACATTAGCCTTAGACATTTAATATAATTTTTCAATAAACTAAAAATAGTCCAATCATCAAAATATGCTTCTAGACATTTATGCAAAAATTCCTTGAATGCTTCAACCACCACCCTAGAAAAGATGGCTAGGGAATTATTCAATCCAAATGGCATCACTGTATATTTGTAGGATCCCCATTCCGTTGCAAACGTGGTCTTATGGCGATCTTCCTTGGAAATTCAGATCTAATGGTATCCTGAAAATACATATGTAAAAGAATATACTTCCTGGCCTCCCACATTATCTAACACTTCAACAGTGAATGGTGTAGGGAAGGGGTCATGCAAACAAGCATAATTCATCTTCCTAAGATCTACACAAACACTTATCTCTCCTGTTTTCTTGTCTCGCACCACCATAAGGCTTATCCACTCTGACTCTTCGACAAGCTCTATAATCCCTGCTTCCAACATTCTGTCGAGCTCAATTTTAACTTTCTCCTTATATTTAGGGTTTAGTCTTTAAGGTCTTTCTTTGACTGATCTAGCATCTGGCTTCAAAGGAATCCTCATCTCACCCATAGGCCCTTTAATGCCCTTAATATTAGTGAACTTGGTTGGAAACAAGTCCTGATATTCATGCAGTAACTCTGTAATTTTGTCAATGGTAGTATTGGCATAGGGGAAGACCCAGGATTCAACACTCAAGAGTGCACCAACAAAGCCCTAACTACCGATCCTTTCAGCAACACCTGTTAAGCAGATGAAGTCTCACCCGAGGTAGAGGCAGGGGTGGTTGCAAGGCTCAGGTGTCTGCAACCTTGGCTGGGACAAATATCTGTGATTATATTCTTTATAGAGCACTTAACACCATTAATTCATCACTATTCACCCTTATTGTACTTCATAGATAAGACATAATGTCGCAGTACTTGCTCAGATATAAGATATTTCAGTGGCTAGTAACAACAAAACATATTAGATCCTATAGATCATCACTAAGCATCCTCATACACATCATATATACTATTGATATACATCTAGTGAATAAAAAATCATAAGAAAATCTATCTAATCATGGCATAGTACTTAGCAAGATAATGAAAACAGAAGGAAGCAACAACACAAAGCATGACACATAGATTTACGTGGTTCACTGATCTGAAAATGATAAGGCTTGTATTCTTGAAAATATTTGCAAAGTTTTATTTAAGTGTGCTTATGCAAAAGGATCAATTTGCAAACACAAATTTAAGAGAAAATTACACATTCAAGATGAAAATAATAACTAGAAAATGCAGTGAACAGTAAACACATAACACAACAAATGATAAAGGAGTTCACCCCTCTCTTGGGCTACATCTCCTGGTCCAGCTTCCAATGGATATTTTATATTATTTTCTCAAAGTGCTAAAATATGTGCTTTACAATGCTCAAAATTTCAAATAGATGGCTCCAATGGCTTCAGAATGTCCAAAAACCCCTAGCTAGGCTTTTTCAACACCTGATTTGGCCAAAAATTGAAGAAGATAGGCTTCCTGGAAGTTCCCCTTCAAACTTGTTGTCTCTGGATCACCAAAATGCACCTCTGTGTGTCCAACCTAGACTCTGCGCACTTTTTTGTGCTTAAACCTAGCACCATGCACATAACCACAAAATGTGCACAATTGTAGAACTGTTAGGGAACCTAGCCCCCTAACCACAAAGTCGTTGAGCGCATGTCCATGTGATTGCGTCCCCCGCACACAAAAGGGCTAAGTTCCAAGTCGTATGGGTAATTGAAAAGTGTCCAGGCGTCGAGGCTTTTAATCCATTTGAAATGCACGCATGTGGTGTGGTCGTATGGTGATCCACATATGAATGGGGCCTGGGGCTTAGCCCCAGCCCGGACCGCGCTCAAACCTTAACACAAGTCAAACTTAAATAAAAATAAACACATATATATAATAAGAAATAACACATGGTCTATTGGTAAACCATGCCATGTGAAGGTGCTCCACCATGATGGGAGGTCCAGTGTGTGATCCCCACGGACTCCATATAATTTTAAACAACCAAACCAAATTAAATATGGTGCCACGTGGAAGCCCATGTCTGGGCCACGTGGCACCATCCCACTTGTCAAAAATGTGCCACGTGTTGAGAAATTATTGGACTTAAAAACTGCCAACTCAACACCTTCCACATCAGCATACGACCTTGCCACGTCAGCAACTGTATGGACTGTACAGTCAACAATTTTTTTTTTCCCTGTTTGAAAATTTGAACAGAATGTGATATATCACTCATCCGATGTTCGTTTGAACCCATTCGAGTTGCATTGGGTTCATGATGACGAGGCCTACGCACCTGTTCAATTTGAAGTGATTCTGAGCATTTTGAATTTTGAGAAAAATTTGATCCCCTAGATCACACCTCCCCATTGGAAAGATTTTGGACCTCCAAAAGTCTACTTTCAGTCTATCTGAAGATGAGGGTATAGTTCCCTCACCTTCCCAACCTCAATCCACTTGGCTTTGTGCCTTTAAGACCAATTTGAAGATATTCCACATTTCCCCGTTTTGAAGTTCTCGTCCTCTTGCCAAGGATTGTGTCTTCATGCAGTTCTGTAAGATATTCTAGGGAGAAATCATCTATAGAAGGAATATGAACATGTTCTCCTTGATCATCAATCAAAGGAGGCTCATGCAATTTCAAATTCTCAACATTGACAACTGCATACATTTGCATATAAGGAGGCGAATCCAAACAGAAGGCATTGTTACCAATCTTCTCAAGAATCTTGAAAGGACCATATCTAATTGGTTTCAGTTTTTTACCTTCTCCTTTAAGCCTCTCCTTACTAATGTAA